>JAYEVD010000268.1:0-132407 GCA_036346405.1 Phyllostachys edulis
TGATATTATTCTAGGAACAAGATAACATATTATCAATATTATGAACATAACAAAATATAATCATCTCTATGATTGCTTCTAGGAGCATATTTCCAACACCGGCGATCACTTTGGACATCCTTGATGCGACTAGGTGAGTAGGGAGATGGTCAAGACATCGCCGTGGGATTGAATATAAGGCTCTTGTACCAATTATCAGCCAAACCAAGAAAGCTCACGCTTCGGCAGAGCCTAGATAGGCGCTAGAAGCCGATCAAAAAAAAACAGGCACTCGGCAGAATCTCTCGGCAACCGTGGGTTGGCACTGGAAACAAAGCTGCGCACACGTTGAAGGAAGCCGAGTCTTGGATGAAGCACTCGCACATGTACGCTGCAGCTGAGCAATCTCGCGCACTGGAACTCACGTGGGCAGGAAGTGACTAGAAGATGCACAACTCCACGAACATTTGACTGGATGGAAAAACGATCCGCGCAGAATAGAATAGAATTTTTTTGTGCTGCATGCACTCACGGCACAGCAGCGTTTTCTGTTTTTCTTCTATGTTGCTTGCAAAATCTAATTACAGTGGTGCCTTTTATTGAGAACAAGCGGCTATTCTTATTAAACAAAGACTCTACATATCCGGAAGGATTCCAAATCAACTCTAGTATCCGCCACGAATCTTTGCCTAAATCTGAAACACAAACTCCCCTAAAATCTAAATATACCATATACACAAATATTACCAAACACAACTCAAGGCTATGTCCTCATTCTCGACGAAGTCATGGGCCAGCAGGCCAGAAGAAGCTTTATCGCCGTGAACTTGGCCTCGACAAGGCCATGGACCTCAAAAACTTGCCCTCTCTCCCGTCTTAGTCGGCTCATCTCGGCCCAAAAGGCGGGTTCACTACTTGTCACGTGACCTTGAAAAGGATGTTGACTTTGTCCAAAAATGGAACTTTCTCTCACTTATCGGCGTCACCCTAATATAGTGTTGGCCAAACATGTCGGGCGGCACTTTGAGGGCCACGATGCTTGTAAACTGGCCAAACCTGTCTGACTGTCTTGTCCATGGGTCATGCCGGCCAGCAGCCCACTTAGCGTATTCCCAGAGGCTAGAGCTAGGGCGGAACGCCAGGCCAGCCGCGCCACAGGTGAGTGGGAAGGAGGCGAGTCATCTGTCTTGGCCCGTGGCGCCAGCAGTGAGGCTCGGGAAGGAAGGAAGAGGTAGGTGGGTGGTGTGCCAGCGGCTCGGTCTGACGTCGGCGCGCTGAGGCTTGAGGGAGAGGAAAAGAAAGGCGTGCGGGTGTGGAGGTGGCGTCTGATGGCTTGTGCTTAGAGAGAGAGGAGGAGTGGTGGTGGCTATCACCAGACATGAGCGGAGGAGGTGTGAAGCCCGGCGGATGGAAGTAGCAGAAGCCGTGGGCCGGCGTGGATTCGCGGAGGAAGCGAGAGGAGGCGGCGCCAACATGGATGGAGGCGGCGCTGGCGGGTGGCGATTTAGCCTTGCTGGTAGCCTGCAGCAGATGCAGCAGTCGCAGGCGAGGAAGAAAGTGGCGAGGCGGATAGAATGGTAAGCAGGCGGGCCGATAGAGCCATTTGTGCTCGTGGGCCGTGCACAACACGCACGATCAAAAAATCCGGCATTAGGGTATTTTTGGCCTTTTTGACCGTTAGGATCTTTAAAAATAGCAAAAATTCAAAAAATCCTAAAATTTTCCTATAAATAGCCACCATACCCCTTCATTTAGCACTCCTTCATTCTCCATTCTCTCGTTGAAATTGTGTTGTTCAAATTCAAATTAAGTGTTGAGCTAATTTGGCAAAATAAAAAATTATGCCAAAATTTGGAAAATTCAATTTTAAACAAGTTAGCGAAGAGGTACAATACTATTTTTGTAATACTTTTATTATTAGTTCTTGTTATGCTAAGATGAGCGATAATAGTGTTAGTTTCGATTTTGCGGTTTTAGATTATCGGCGATCCTTACTGACGACTTTGCTCTTGGTGATTCTGAACTTTCCTTTGAAGAAATTGCGTCCATGGTAGTATTGCAGCTGCCTCAAAGCGAACAGGAGGTTTCACCGGAAGGGCAAGGCGGAGTTCGTCGGAGGGCTCCACTGATGTCAGACAAGAGATCGAAGATCGTCTACATCGAGGTGTGGGAGAATTTATTTGGACAACCAAGTAAGGCCTTGTGAAATGAGGTACCATATGCTATTTGTAAAATTTGTGCGCCATGAATTATCGCAAAGTCTCTGGTGGAGCGAGGCACTTGATTAAACATGCTACAAGATGTCGAGCCAAGCAAGGATTGGTGATGAGAAGCGGTATAATTTGCAATACAACCATGTTATAGTCTATCAGCGTCGGCACAAAAGCTGACCGGTGAGCAGCATTGTCGGACTTCAAATAGTTTCCTTCTGTTAGTTTCCTTATATGTTTCAAGAACTCGTTTTAGTACTCATGTAATAGTTTCAGTATTCAATTTGGTTTCCTAGTATCGTTTGTAGGACACTCTCTATTTGTTGGACCGAAAAGGCGACTAGAGGGGTGAATAGATCGCTCACTTTTAACAAAGGTTAGATTCAACTCCAATCTCACTCCGATGGTTATAGAAGCTATGAAGATCAACCTACAAGTCTCAATGAAGACTTGTATTGAATCTAAACTAAAATCCCCAAAGCAAAAGATCAAGCGAGGTTCAAACCTAAAAAGGCGGTCAGGGCCGTGGCTTAGGCGGTGAGGCCAGGAGGCCTCTGTTGTGCGTTATAACCCGGTCGACCTATTTCGTCGAAGCGAGGAAACGGTCAAAAACTCAAACCTCAAAGCGATGTAACTTTTGATTACGTGAGGCAAACTCACGCGAAATTGACACACACCTTTTCAAAGATATTTGGAACCTATTCCAATCGGAGATCGTGAAGATCCAAGCCAAAGTTCCTATCTTTTTCAGTTTGAGCGAAAGGTGGTTCAAAAAGCGAGTCAAAACAAAAATATGATCTAAAGACTTGCTCGTGGGTGATTGATGATCAAGATGATCCTAGATGGGTTCCCACATGTCACGACAAGTTAGATCAAGGCAAGAAACCAAGGAAAAACTTCGCGGATTAAAGAAAGACAACAAATCACCAAATAGAGAGAAAGAAACAAATAAACTCATCTTTGAGGAACTTTCTTTGGATTGATTTGATATAGTATGAGTTCTGACCACTCCATCAATGGAGGACAAAGACTCAATACATGAGCACGAAATCAAATCCAACTCTCTAGAACCCTAACCTCCACTAATCCTCTCCCTAAGCAAACTAGGGTTTCAAACACAATAGAAAGGGTTGAGAGGTCTTTGGCGACTCCCTCTCCTATTATATAGTGGAGGCTAAACCTTCTAGAAGATTGAACCACTAATGGGCTCCGTTAAGGCCCAACACAAGCGGGTTACATCGCACGTATTTTAAAGCGTCGTCTTCTCCTCTTGACCTAATTCACTTCACCTTGCGCCATCTTGCGCCGTGAATTAAAAAAGTCACCAAGCGGTGTTGGTAAAATGCCAAAATACCCCTTCTCGATCTTTGCAAGCCCGAGTCCCAAGCTAGTGGCACCTCCCATGCTTCGCCATATAAAGCGATCTAGCGGCTCTCATCATGTCGGCAAGTCTCTCCCATCGGCTCCCACTTTGAAACCACAATGGCATTTGCAGAGCCAGCCGCTGCAGTCCAACTTGTTGCACCGAGCTGCGCCGTTCGGTCACCTTTATCCCTCTTGCGTCATGCTTGACTCCGTTGACCTGCGGCATCCCGGTCATTACGGACCTCGGCTTTTCAAGCCTAGTCGATCATCCTCATAGATTGACCGTCATTGACCTCCAAGCAACACGCACATCAATAGACAAAAAATCGAATCAGGAACAAGTTCTTTACAACTTGACCACGTTAGTCAAAACATGCATCATACAACACATATGCCATGAAACCCATGAACTTGACCTAACCAAGCAATCATCGCCACCGATTGGCCGATGAGACAAGTGAAAGGTCGGGAATAGCCACTTTGGTCGGTCGGCCGCCTGGACTTAGCCAAAAATCCACTCAAAGCGGGGCGGTCGGCCTAAAATGGTGGTCGGTTGCTGGCCCGTCGAGCCGTAGCAGCATAGCCGCCCGGTCGCACGCGCTTGACTGACAACATTCTCAACTTTGAAAGCGCGTGTTTAAACAAGCGTAGCGACATTGCCAATTGTAACATCATCCTAAGATCTCGGGCATATCTCCATGATATCCACACTATTTAAGAGCGGATACATGTTGGTTTGAGAGAAGAAGAAATAAAAGAGATTCTAGCTTTCTCATCTACTCTCTATATTTTACATCAACTCGTCGCTTCACGTGTTCGGCGGCGAAGTGCGTCGGCGGATGAACTCATCTTCCACCACCCACCCTGTCGCTTTGAGATCTTTGGATCGACAACTTGGTATCGAGATATGACGTGGTTCGATTAGGGAAGATCGAGCTCAATCACCGCCATGTTTCAAGCAATTCAAGAAGCGGATGGTAGGCTTGTCGGCGGAATCTTGACATGAAGTCCAAACTTGCTGATCTAACTCGTCAGAGCATCGCCTGCTACGCTAAAAATGGCACTTTGGGAGTCGGGGAGCCTTCTCTCTCTCGTGGCGGATTTCGCGAACCACCCTTGTCCTCAACCCCCATCACGATCAGTGGGGTTTCCGCGCCTCCCATGGAAGTGTCCAACACAGTTCATACACCACCAATGACCACATACCACGGATTGAAGCCTCGCGACAAACTTTATCCTCATCATCAATCGCCATGACACCACATTCGCCTTTCATAACCATCCTGCCACACCAATTTGCGTTTCCCACCCGTCAGCAGACAACCACTGGTTATAATCCTTCCCACTCAAGCGCACCACGATACCACAAACTCGAGTTTCCAACGTCACGATGGAACGAAGATCCTCTGTCTTGGTTAAATCGTTGTGAAACGTTTTTGCAAAGAACAGGCGAAGGCGATAAGGTATGGTAGCTTCTTATCATCTCACTAACATTGCTTGCAAAGATGGTATTTTCACTAGAACAAGATGAAGGACAACCAACTTGGCGGCAGTTCAAGGATTTTGTCACATGAGGTTTGGACCTCCCATTAGGAGCAACCCGCTGGGTGAATTGACCCGTCTCCAGCAAACGGGATCAGTCAGCACATATCAAGACAAGTTCTTGGCTTTACTTTGTCGTGCCGATTGCTTATCACCTACACAGCAAGTCCGATTTTCCTGGCGAAGTCTCCGCGAGCCTCGCGAACCGGCGTTGAACTTCAACAACCAACCAACTTACAGGTTGCAATGAGTTTAGCTCGTGCTTATGAAAAGCGCTCTCAAGCATCGGCGAATGCTTCAACTCCCGACCACGCCCTTGGCGCCCTCCTCAACGCCTGAATCACACATGTCGGCTTCACAACAATCGGGGTTATCGGCAAGACCTTCGCACGGGACCTCGTCCTAACAAACCGTTCGTTAAATCGCCTTACTCGATAGAATTAGCGGATCGTCCTTCTAAAGGGCTTTGTTACAAGCGTGATGACAAATTTCAACGAGACACCATGTAAGCAACCATTCATCACATATATTGATATGGCGGCGAAGTGGCGGAGAGATGGCGAGTGGGAGTGCATGCCATGGAAGCGAGGACTCGGCTCGAAGATTTCACTTCATGCGATTCTTGCACGCGTATCTGGCGGCACCATGCAACTTATGGTGACCATCGGGACAACAGACTTCATCGCCTCGTTGACTCGCCCACGCACAATTTCTTAAGTGCTCGTGATGATCCAAGCAAAGCAAAGATTGACATTGCTTCCACGCCAAGGTCTTCGTAAAAATCGCCAATGGGGAGCAAGTAACATGTGCGGAGTTTGTAGTAGCTTGTCTCTCAAGATAAATCAAGACCGGTTTACAATTAATGCATCGCGATACCTCGGACGGTTTTGATTTGGTTCTAGGCATACAATGGCTCAAAACACTTGGGCCAATCCTATGGGATTTCGATGGATTAACAATGACGATTTGGTTGGAGGGCAGACGTATCCAATGGCATGGGATATCACGGGATCGATCTATGCAGGCTCATGCGCATTCGGGGCAAGAGCTGCTATCACCGTTATTGGATGAATTTGCAACTTTATTTGATGACCCGCTAGGGCTTCCTCCAGTAAGAGCGCAGGAGCACCGGATCACCCTTCGCCCAGGAGCAGCTCCGGTGTCTGTGAGGCCCTACCGTTATCCCCATCATCAAAAAGACGAATTGGAACGTCAGTGCAATGACATGCTACATCGAGGTATTATTCGTCGAAGTACCTCCTGTTTTTCATCTCCTGTCTTATTGGTCAAAAAACAGGATAATACGTGGAGATTCTGTGTTGATTATCGTGCACTCAATGAGCTTACCGTCAAAGAAAATTTCCAATTCCAGTGGTGGAAGAGTTATTAGATGAACTGCAAGGGGCACGATTTTTCACCAAGCTTGATCTCCGATCGGGATATCACCAAGTACGCATGTATCTTGAGGATATTTTCAAAACGGCGTTCTGAACACATGAAGGCCTTTTTGAGTTCTTGGTCATGCCTTTTGGGTTATCTAATGCACCAGCCACTTTTCAGGCTCTAATGAATGAGGTTCTCAGGCCCTATTTGCGAAACTTCGTACTGGTTTTCTTTGATGATATATTGATTTATAGCCCCTCTTGGTCGGAGCATTTGACACACATTCGCATGGTTTTTCTAATTCTACGTCAGCATGAATTATTTCTCAAGAAATCTAAGTGTTCTTTTGGGTTATCTTCTATGTCCTATTTGGGCCACATTATTTCTGAAGGAGTGGCTATGGATCCTTCCAAAGTACGAGCAATTTCCGAATGGCACCAACCAAAGACAATCAAAGCGTTATGGGGTTTTTTAGGACTTGCTGGCTATTATCGTAAATTTATTCGAGATTTTGGAAAAATTGCAGCTCCTCTTATGAACTTGTTGAAAAAGGAGGCGTTTGGTTGGTCTCCAGTGGCACAGCAAGCCTTTGAAGCACTTAAGGAGGCTCTATCATCAGCACCCGTCTTACATATGCCCAACTTCACACAAAAATTTATCGTCGAGTGCGATGCATCAGGGTCGGGTATTGGGGCTATTCTTCACCAAGGATTGGGACCAATTGCATTTTTTAGTAGACCTGTGGGGCCTCGCCATTCTAAGTTACCAGCTTATGAGCGTGAATTAATTGGCTTAGTTCAAGCAGTTCGACATTGGAGACCATACTTGTGGGGCCAAAATTTTCTAATCTGAACGGACCACTATAGTTTAAAATTCTTACTGGATCAACGTCTTTCAACAATTCCACAACATCACTGGGTGAGTAAATTATTTGGGTATGATTTCTCGGTGGAATTCCAGCCAGGACATTTGAACACAGAGTCGATGCCTTATCACGTCGAGATTATCCTACAGAAGTCTCATCGCCATCTCTTCACCTGAGCTGTCTACATTTACAGAATTACGCAATGAAGCTACCACAAATTCAGAGATGCAGCAAATCCGAAATCAAATTGTGTTGGGGAAGTTGGACGCTCCATGGTCTTTATGGGATGGTATGATCACATACAACAACAAGATATTCCTTCCACCGACCTCCACTTCATTACACATAATTCTCTCGGCAGCTCATGCCGCCATGAAGGCATCCAAAAACTTTATGTCACTTACGTGGGATTTTCATCTTCCGGTGCCAAACAGTTGTTCAAGAATTTGTGAAGGCTTGTGTTGTTTGTTAGCGCAACAAAATGAACACCTTCATCTGCGCAGATTACTTCAACCATTGGACGTTCCTTTCCAACCATGGTCCGATATTGCGATGGATTTTATCGAGGGTCTTCGCGTGTTCATGGCAAATCACCATTTTATCTCAGAATTGACCGTTTTCCAAGTACACTCATTTCATTCCTTTAGCTCATCCCTACTCTGCTACCACTGTTGCCCGAGTCTTTTTTTATTTGATAGTGCGTCTTCATGGGATACCTACGTCAATTCTCAGTGATAGGGATCCCGTATTCACAAGCAATTTTTGGCAAGATTTGTTTCGTATGACCGGGGTTCATACATATCTCAGTTCTGCTTACCATCCGCAATCCGATGGTCAAACTGAGGCTGTCAATAAGGTAATTGCAATGTATTTACGTTGCTTAACTGGTGACCGCCTCGTCAATGGTTAGAGTGGTTACCTTGGGCAGAGTATTCCTATAACACTTCCTATCACTCGGCTCTTCGGGATACCCCTTTCAAGGTGGTCTATGGCGAGATGCTCCTTCATTACGCACATATGAGAAAGGCGACTCTCATCGGGAGCTATGGAGGTGTCTTTGTTAGCTCGTGATTAGCTTATTAGTGATATCAGGGACCGACTGCTTCAAGCGTAGGATTATGCAAAAAAAAGTATTATGATAAAAATCATCGTGACGTTTCTTTTGCTGTGGGAGAATTAGTCTGGGTGCGGCTCCTTCATCGTCCAGCGGCTTCTCTGGGATTTCACAACACTGGGAAGTTGGCACCAAAAATTTTTGGACCATATAAGATCAAGGAGTGCATTGGTTCTGTTGCTTACAAATTGGAATTGCCCAAAGGAGCAAAAAATTATGACGTATTTCATGTTGGATTGTTAAAAAAGTTCCAGGGTATTTCACCAGCAGTTCCTCCTCCATTACCCCCGCTTCAGCAGGGTCGGGTGCTCCCTCAGCCCTTGCGCGTGTTGAAATCCCAATGTCGGCAGGGCACACATCATGTTTTAGTTCAATGGACAGGAACTTCTGTCTCTGATGCCTCATGGATTCAGTTAGCAACATTCCAAGAAAGTTATCTAGATTTTCAGCTCGAGGACGAGCTGATTCACGAGGGAGGGAGAGATGTTATAGTCTATCAACGTCGGCACAAACAAACTTCAACCAGGCGAGTAGCATTGTCGGACTTCAAATAGTTTCCTTTCTGTTAGTTTCCTTATATGTTTGTAACTCGCTTGCACTCATGTAATAGTTTCCGTATTCAATTTGGTTTCCTAGTATCGTTTGTAGGATACTCTCTATTTAAAGGAGAGATACATGTTGGTTTGAGAGAAGAAGAAATAAAAAGAGATTCTAGCTTTCTCATCTACTCTGTATTTTACATCAACTCGCTGGCTTCACGTGTTCTGGCGACGTAGGGTCGTTGACGGGACCGAACTCATCTTCCAGCCACCCACCAATACGCTTTGAGATCTTTGGATCCTGACAAACCCCGATGGTACGGTATGTAGCTAGGACTACGATCCTCAGGTAGCTCGTCAATCTCTCTGTCATTTAATTACTTCTGAGGATTTACCGTTACGCTTTGGCGAGTCTGATTCTTTCCAAAATTATATTAGGACTATGCATAATCCTAGATTTTCTTCTGTTTCTAGACAAACAACAACTAGGGATCTAGTAAAATACTATAATGAACGTTGTAATAAAATAAATGAACTATTTAGTACGTGCACATTTTCGGTGGCCCTGACTCTCAGACATATGGAGTGGTCGGGTTAGGAGGATTATCTTAGTATAGTTGTGCATTATGTTAATAACGACTAAGTCATGGAGAAAAAGATTATAGCTTTGAAATTAATTGATGTAGCACACACGAGTGAGAATATTGCGAAGTGTATTATCAAAGTCGTGGAAGACTTTGGTCTTATGACAAAATATTCATAATTATTTTAGACAACGCCGCTTCAAACTCTAGGGACTTCAAGATCAACTTGATTCCCGGTACCACTGAAGTTTTTCAATCCGCGATGTGAAGGATTGGACCATTTGTTTTTGGAGGGTTGGGATTCTTCAATAGCAGTCACAGGCTCACAGCACGAGAAGAAAATTTGAATTTTGATGGCTTCCAAATAGACTATAGAGGGGTTCCTAAAGATGGAAATATATTGGGCCCTTTTGCTTTCAAGTTGAGTACCCAGCAGGATTTAGGCCCAACCGGAAGTACCTTGAGGAGGTGGTCAGGTGGCAGAAGATGACATTTCCTTCACCTTATTTGAATGCTAGGCGAGTGGAGCCCGCAACACCACATGCTCGGAAGCGAGCTGTTGCTGTAGATTTTAGCCTGGCAATGGAGAGACGGACGGTTTCGGAGGCTCACTGTGCGAATAATGGGTTTCATGAACAGTATTATGCAATGGTGTTTGTAGCAACAGATCTAATATCTGCTAAATACTGCACCTATTGCCCTCGCTCTTTGTTTTTGGTCGGCTCCTAATGTCATGCACGGTAGATCATCTACATCCTTAACAAGGGAGCAAGAAGCAGTGTCTTCTTGGAGGAGGCCTATGACGACAGTAACCTTATTTAGAAGTGTCCTCCGTTGAAATTCCATGATCAGTTTGCATCTTTAATTGGTCGACCATGTACCGTGGTGTGGCTGGCCGATGCATCTCATTAGTTGAAACTCAGGTCAGCTCACATAAGCTCATTTGCACGCTGCCAAAGTCCTTTGTACAATGGAAGTTTCTTTCAGCTTAGCTAAAGAGGGAATTGAAAACACCAACATCTCGTCTTCAAACGTGAAGTCCCCCCAGGAATCAAGTGGCAGCTCAGCAGATAAGACTTTTATTGTTGTACTTGCACAAGAGGTCACAGGTTCAATTCCCTCACTGATTGTGCTACATAGGTCTTGTAGTACTCAGGTTATTCATAATTGCATTCACCCTACCTGTGTAGACCAACATTCCATCTGGTCCAGCACAGAAGGTCCGTTTCATTGCTGTGTTGCTGAATTATCAGTGCAGCTGGCACTAATGCCTGTCTGTACTATAATGATCAATCGTTTATTGCATTCAGTCTAGGTGTATGTCCCTGCTTTCCTGGTATTCTGTTATCTTTGTACCAGCTGTTTTATAAGGAACAAGGCAAAAACAGGTATGCTAAGACAGAACTGACAGTGGGGGTTTCCAGTGGCCTAATCTATTCCATTGTAGATGGTTCTGGTCTTCTGGTATGCTTCTGCTGGTTCATATATTTTTCCCTATCGAAGACTTGCTACGCTTTACAGTGTGATAGCTCAGAATTATGTCCTGCAGCCTGTGCATTTTTAACAATCACCACACTTTTTTGCTGCAGATTGCCCCATTTCTGTTAAGCGAGACTTGCGCACATGGGATTATTGTCCCCACGTCTTTGTAATCTACACTGGCAATAGTTGAGCAGAGGGAACTCACAGTATGGTCAACTATAAGCAAAGATGGCCTATCAATTACTGTATGATCTTTATCCAGCAGGAACAGGTATGCGACAAGCCAACAAAACCATTTTTTCTTTTAATGTCTTAGTTCAAAATTCAAATACAGCAATCAAAACATTAAAAGCTTTAAGTATTATCACCGTGGTTGCATAGGGAATAAGTTGTCATTTAGAATTTAGCAACCCAGCAGTCAAGATCAGTCGTGTAGCATGTGTTTGATTTTGTCAGATTATTCTGTGGCAAGTCTGTAGCAATAATGTTATTTTTGTGTAATTACTGCTTTGTGTCAGAATCGATACACTGTGCAGTTGTCAAGTACAGAGACTTTACAATGGAGTGCTTTGGCAGATTGGGCGAAGGGCTGAATAATGACATCCTCTGAAAGCTTGTAGGTTAAGTTGTTGCTTGCTGCTGAATAATGACCAGTGAAAATGGGGAACACTCCTTGCTGTTGATCTGGGACCAGATTCTAAACATGGGAAGCTTTATTAATGGTTATGCCAATTCCTGGAACAGGCTAATAATAGGCACAGCACACTTCCCAAACTATCTTGAGTATGTCCTGATATTTCTGCATCGAAGTGGTTGTCCACATAGAATGTCTTGGTGGGAGATGCATTAGGGATGTTATCCATACTTAACCGCAACACTAAACTAAGCTGTCGGTGGGATCCATTGGAATAATCAGATCAATATATGCAAAGTAAAGATCGACCGACAAAACTATGGATGGTGTGGACGCATTGAGGTGAAATGAAGCCAACTGGCTGCTGCTCAGTTTGCTGCTCAATTATAACCCGTGAAGGTGAGGAGCATGTAAGGGAGCAGTGATTGGGACCAGATTCTGCAGACATTAAGAGAGCACATATAATTCTATAAATGATAGTGGTCATGAGCCTGGTCAGATGCACTAAAAGCTAGATTTGGATGGGTGTTAGTGGCTGTTAGTTTAGGCAGGCCTATCCGGAAGTCACACAAATACAATGGATGGAGACTAGAGGCCCTTTTCTGATCCTTTTTTTTCCTTTCTGGAAAGCATTCATGCCTCCCTCTGCAGTAGTCTTTCCGAATGATGTTCCACAACTTACATTGTGAACCTTGCATTGGTGACCCATCTGGATTTCCAATTGATGTGGCTTTCTTGTACAGCAGTATTTGCCTGCCTATCCCTGTCCTTGAGTAGCATTACCTGTTCCATAAACAACTTTTGTGTGTGGCTGGGGCCTGCCGTTTTAAGTTGGCAACTTCCACAAAATCACAAGAGTTATCACTGCATCTGAACCGGCTTGCTTGCCTGGTTTTGGTGTCTCTTTCTATGGACCCTGCCTTGAGTTTAGGAAGCTACCATTATCTTGTCTTTCACTTTGATTCTCATAGTTACCACTAGATTTAGACCTAAATCTAATATTATTTTCGAATTAGGTAGATTTCCTGTTTATTGTATCTTATTGATCAATACATCATTAGCCTTTTCATTTCTGATAAATGTCTATTGGTTCTTAGCTTTTTACAGTGGGTGTCTTTTACCTTTTCTACTCTTGGGTATAGTAGGTTTTCAAACTTTAGAGAGAGTTGGTAATGAGAAGGCCCTGTGAATTGCGTTGTTCAATGTCTCTTTGATGGTTGAACGTCGCAATTATGGTGGCCAGTCCAGAGTCCAGACCACCCCTGTTTCTGTCATGATGTCTATCCATTAGGAGGAGAAAGCACCTCATTTGGGTTGTGTAACAATTTCTCTTTTGCTTGATTGAATGAGCGAATTGGCGCTTAGCAAGCAAAGAATCCTGATTTGAATAGCGGAACCTGCTCGGCCACCACCATCCCTCTTTCTGGACAAATATTTGGACTATGTATCAGCGTCATGTTGGAGTCTCATTTCTTCCTACTCCTGCATAACCTCTAGTTGCAAGTCATTTTTATAGTTGTCTCATCTGAAGAAAGTAATGTGTGCATTGATATATCCGTGGAGGAGGGTCCATCATGGCGTAGCTGTGTGTGATTTGGTTGGTTCAGATTTCACAATCTTGGCACGTAATGAGGGCGTCTATCCCTCTGCATCCAATTCCTTGTTCTTGTGGTGTTTGCAAGTCTCCCTGATCTTTCTTTATCTCTGTCATGTTGCCAGGTAAAGACATACCAAAGGGAGATTATTCTAGCCCAATACTCAAGAAATGATTTTATTCCATGTCAATCAGAGACCATCTCGAGAGGGAGATGAATCATTCCATCTTTAGCTCACCACCAAACCCACAAGCCCGGTCAATCAATTTAGGTAAAGCATTTGAGACAGCTTCTTGCCATGTTATATAGCTGTACTATAGAATCCCTTTGTGCAAATTTTGTAGGGGACCCTTGGAGCTGAAGCAATCATATGTCCATCTTATTGGTTGGATTTAGTACCTCCTTTCTTCAACTCTAGGATATATACAAAGTAGCCAATTGCACCATCAACTGGATTATGGAATGCAATGGAAGCGACATAAAACCTAAATTTTGATGATGTAACATATACCAGCTATTTGCACAAATCAATCTAGTACGATACAGGGCCAACCTTTGTTAAAGTTAAACGAACAACTCTTGTCGGTTCGGGTACGGTTTATTGTGGAACAAGATGATGGCCACCCTAATGCTCTGCGTAAGTCTCTAATTGCCATTTGCCAACCTATCTGCGTCTTGTAGCTATGAACAGTGAAGGCGTATGCACGCCTGGCAGTGACTTGTGCAAGCTGCATTGTCGCTTCCGATCTGAATGATCGTAACAAGCGAGTGGGGCTGCCGGTTTTGCTCTTGTCTGCTGCTGGTTGATGAAAGCCACCTGCTGCTGCATCTTTCTGCCAACAAAATTTTCTCGGAGGTATTTGCCTTTGTTGCCTTGCGTTTGGTCTCTGTATCTTTTGCTTCCTTCAGCATCAATCTACCTCACATTTTTTCCGGGTGGCTCTCGTGTACCCTTCTCAACTGTAACTCTGCAAACGGAAACTTACACGATGAATCATCGCTCTGTAATTTTGAGTACCGCCTGTTTTCTTCTCTTTTCTTTTCTTTTCTTTTTGGTTGAAATATAGGGTACTAACATAGTAACATTGTCCTGTTGGTATTTATTTCCAGGTTAATTTCTTCCTCTACCTGTTGCAACAATTATGTCGTGAGGTGGTGGTGCACAAACAAGAACAGATGATGATGGCACGGAGACCGATTGTGTTGCTGCATAAATGCAGGGAAAGGGAGGTGTGCATAATTGTGCACAGCATCCACATCCATCCATCCATCCATCTATGCATACAATACAACTCGATCTGTTTCTTTGTGTGTTGTGATCTGAGTCTGACACGAACAGTGGCGGCATCATCGATCCTGGCGCACCAACTACCCCATCTGGCCCCCTCTTTCGGCAGCACGACGCAAGCCGTGGTAGAATCAACTTTTGCCTTTCGCGATGAGCCGGCCGGGAGCACGGCCGCTAGCCGCACGCGCTGCACCACACCATCCACCCCATTTTCAGAGGCCAGCATCAAAAGCCCGGCCTCCCCTCTCTCCTCTCCTTGGGATGCGTTTACATGAGGTGAGGCGCGACATGTTTTTCGGTCGCGATTCGGGCCCGTGAGTCGTTTCGAGATCGAGATCCTAGCCAGGATCATCTTATTGGGGTGGCAGGGTCACGATAGGATCGCAGCTCCAAAAACGTAATCCGAAATATTACAACTCTCGGGTCACTATTTTGTATGACATGCTGCTTTATCTGCATCCTACGTAGGATCAGGATCGGCCTAGTTATGGATTGTCGCTGGCGCACGGGTCCCTTCCACAAGTGTGCACTCCACCCGGGTTCCACATGGCGATGCCTGTTCGTAACGCCGACGCGGTAGCCGTTGGTGCGGGCGGGGGTTGAGATCGTCATGCCAACCGTGCGGAGCGTGTTGTGCGGCGTGCGGATGCCGTGTGCGTTTGTGGCTTGCTATGGCCTACAAGCAAGCTCAAGGTGGGGCACTCCTCCACAGGAGGAGGCTGCCTGAAAGGAGCAACAAGCTCACAAGGCTTGGACTCGGCCTCTTCCTTAATTTTCTCCCCTATGCTATGTTGATCGTGAGCTCAACAATCCATACCAAAACTGGTCTCCCTTTTAGGGAAAAAGTGAGAAACGGTTAGAGAAGGAAAATATCTGCAACATGTTGAATTCGTAGGAACGGAGACTGGCTAGCTAGACTCTGTATGTAGCAGGAATCTATTCCTGTGCCTTCGTTGTAACTTGTAAACAACACCGTGGTGTCGTTGCCTTCCTAAAAGCATTTGCCGATCGGAATCATTGAGGCAGGGACGGTTGAGAAACTCTAAGCATTTCACGGGGAATTTCGTACACCCCTAATTTCTCACTGGTTACACTTTCTTCATGCTAATTGGATGAAACATGCATAGGGGAGTTACGATTTTTTTTTTTAAAAAAATGACTCGCTTTTTTATTAATATGACAAAAAAATAGCCAGCAAAAAAATATAAAAATAACACTATGTCGCCAGATGAATTCACAAGAGTTTTATGGGGAAGCTTATGTTGCCGCCAAATGAATTGGCGTTTTTTTAAAAAAATTGGTTGGCTGTTTATTTTATCATAATAATAAAAAATAGTGAGTTATTTAAAAAATCGGGGAGTTACCACACAACTACTCTAGTACTTCCCGCGACGAGGAGTGCACTTGAGGCTCTTGTTTCAAGCCAAGCCAAGCATGCACTTGCATTGCATTGGGAACTTGACCTGTAATGTAGTAATACACATACAAATATACTAGTAGTATACTAGCAGGAGTATTTCTTGATTTCCTCTCGTCGGTCATGGGCGGACTCTCTATAGGTTAAAGGTGTTCAACTGAACACTTTTTTTTTTACAAAATATCTGGTATATAATAGGTATATTAGATATATATGTTATTAGTTATGCTAAAATTATATATTTGTGCCCGTAAATGAATTCAGCATGTACTCCACATACCTCGTGCCGGGCCATGTAATACATTAGGCTCATTTTCTTTTCTACTCCAACCCACCAAACCCTAACATCTATTTTCTCTCTCATCCTATGGTTATTTGTGTGTAGAGGGTGGGGGGCTCCGGCCTCCAAGTGACGAACGAGCGGAGGCGTGGGCTACGAAGGCGAGTGACGATCGGTGGACACGGTACTACGTCGCGATAGTAATCAGACATGAGGCAGCGTAGAGTGAGTGTGCGGCAACGCACCTGTAAGGGCGAACAGAGATATAACGCGAGCAAACGGGTGATAGCGCGACAAACAGGGAGGAATGGAGCAGGCGGCACCAATGGAGCAACGCAGTGGCTGGGATGGAGCGTAGCGGCGAGAAGGGAGCAGCATATCCAGCTCACTATCATCGTGCTCTCTCTAGATCTAGGTGTGTTCTGCGTGCACCACTTCTTCTCTTTGGCTCTATCTGCTCCAGCTCCAGTTCTTTCTAGAGTCTAGCCCCTTCCTCTACTTTCTTGTTTCTTTCTAATGAATGTCGTACAAAAATACAATCTTTGCCTTGGATAATGAACAGATAGTTGTGCCCTTGTTACATATGTTTACATGCTAATTTGTGCTCTATGGAAGGAACATTTTTAAATGGGGTTCATGCTGATGAGAAAAGAGTAGGATCAGCAAGGTATGCAACCGTTATTTTTTTTTTTAAAAAAAAGCAAGAGCTCTACATATCACTATTAGAGGAAGAAAATAATTTTTAGCAGTCTAACTGCTACAACCCGTAATGAAAAAAGTGAAAACAACAATGACCAAGCATCAAGCACAAGGTTTTTTTTTTTTAAAAAAAAAAGAAGACGGGAGCTCTATCAATCACTATTAGTGGAAGAAAATAAGTTTTAGCGGTATAACTGCTACAATCTAGAACAGAAAAAATAGAGAAAACAACAACGGCCAAACACCAAGCACAAGTCTTGTCAAGACGCAAAAAAACATAACTCAAGAAAATATGAAGCTTAGAGCTAAAATAGCTTTATTCCTAGTTTCCACCTCCTTAACTTTAATTGATATCTATAATTTATTGTTTAATTCATGCCATTATGATTGCCTTTATATCGTCTATTTCTTCATATGAAATCATTAATTTTTATATATTTTTATATTTTATTATATATCGTGTATCATCGTATCGGTGTTTTTAAAGAAATAATATTTTACAAGATCGGCGTATTTATATCACAATATCTAAACAACTTAACTCTAAAATCCGAACACCCATCCTAAAAACTTAAATCCGCCGCTGTCGTCGGTCGGTTAGGATCTCGCACAGTGCAGCGCTCCGACCACTTGACCAGAAAATGGCGATCCCACTTGATTATACCCGGTGGGCCCGGTGACGCAGACACGCGGCAGCTCGTCAATTATGTGCGCGAGGCAACAGTACAGATGTACGACCGCCGCACAGTGCCGTTGCGAGTTGCAGGTCATGGAGGTCAGGGTCAGGTCAGCTCAGAATACGGTACAACCTTAGGCTTTGAACGTATCATGTGCCCTAACCTGCACATGCATCATACCTGTGGAAGGAAGGAGAATTTTTGGCCAAAGTATCATTATTTGGAGTGGTATCGGTAAAAATAGTGTTGTACTTGTAATTACAAAACGACGTTCTCACCTACATCATTATGGAGCATGACACTCTATCTATCGACACGTGACGCCTCGTCCGCACATGCAACGAGACGAACATACATCATGGACGACACGTGGTGCCTCGTCTGCATTCACCTAACGAGGCGCGCGTGTGCGAGACGCTATTTTTGCTAATACCGCTCTAAATAGTATCATTTAGGAGCATCTGATGTTGAGATAGCAAAAGGAAAAGGAGGGAAAATGATGGAAGAAATAAAGATGCATAGGGGGCAGGAGTAGCTGAGGATGGGGTGAGTTGGATTCTCACTACATTGGGTTGGGAAGGATGGAGTAGACATCATTTGTGTCTGAGGGCTCATCCAACTTACAAGTTCAAGGGGGGTGATTGGGACAAGAATAAGTATAATCTGATGCCAAATTGCCCCTGGATGGGGGAGCACGAGCACAGATAGTACTTGTGCGATTTTCGGCTCTCTTTTTTTAGTTTATAATCGAGCCATGTCCGCAGCCACTTTCCAGTCGTGTCAGATCTGCCTAAATGGGTCGCTGCTTTGGTTTATAACCTCTCTTTTTCCACCTTTTCCAAACACTTCCTAGTCTTAGTATACTTTCTTGCGTCCTACATTAGGATTAGGGCCTTGTGATGAGGTTTCTCTTTGTAGTTGAGCAAAGTGGGGATTGATGTGGTTGGGGTTGATGGGAGCAATAATGGAGCCATGGACTTTTGCAAAATTGAGGGGGGAATGGAACCCTATCCCATTCACTTGCCTACATGTCTATCTATCTACACACATGCATGTTGGGAGGGAGGTCCCATGCATAATTTTACCTGCCTTTTTGGTTTCAACCTCTTCTTCTCCCTTTCGCCTCCCTTTTCATTATCCCAATTCCATGTCCCATGGCCATGATAGAGGCTGAGAGCAAAAGCGATTCCATTGGGCATTGGCACGGGCGGAGGCAAATCTTGCTTGCATCTTTGTGCGGCGCTACCGACGTCAATGTTGTCGCGTGACCGTACGGTCTTTGCATCGAAATGTCTACGAGCATGTACAATGGGCTTATGTCAGCCGTCTATAGTCATTGCTACGTAGGATTTTTGCTGACGTGGATGAAAGAGAATGAAGGGAGAGAAAGATGATGTTTACAATCATGTAGCCGACTATAGTACAAGAAACAAGAAAAGCATTAAAAGATTGTGTGTTCTATAAAGACAACTAAAAACAATAGTCGTCTATACCATTGTATGTTGTCTTTAGTCTTTGTCTACAAGTGGTATAGAGAGTTGCTATAGACGAAATTGCCTATACCATCAGACATGCCCTAATGACAATCTTAAAGCACGTGGTTTCAGCTTTTACGGGTTACTTCAAAGTCATATGGCATTAAGAAAGCAGGAGAGCGGATTTGCTAGCGTGGGGAGGGTGGATGTCGAGCTAGTTACTCGCGTCTTTCGAAGTTTTTTTTCCGAAATTGATACGGTTTAATTTAATATTATTTTATTTATAGTTTGCAAGTATTTTTAGAACCGAGCTAACGAGTCGAGCCAGAGCGAAATCCAATTCCATTTGAAATTGACTCATTTCAATATTTAACTAATTAACGAATGTAATTGCAACAACTTTAAACCGAGCCAACGAACCCAACATATGAGTTTTTTCCCCACCCCTACTGGGGATAGCAATGCTGGTTACTAGCTATCCACCATCTCGATCAACCATGAAAAGATGGATAGGATAATAAGTGGCGTTTCTCCATGATCTTTCTCACAAAGCAGCCTCTGCATTTGGCACATTGCTAGCTTGATATTAATTTATGGGATAATCTCTAGCTTAATTTAGTAGACCCCATGCATTAATTTAGTAGACCTCATGCAATGCATGCTTGGTAGATCCAAAAGGCCAAGCATAGCATATGGACATGAGAACAAATCTGTGCTATCTTTGTTGGGAGTTGTTTTTCCTTGTGTAGTGTTGTAGAAGCTGTTTGTGTAGTACTAAAGGACCAAGTGGTAGCATGAGCTGTACTATGCGTAGGAACAGAAGATATTTCTTTCTTTCTTTTGTGTACGAAAAATTCTCCCATCAACCTAGGCTTTTATTGTCAAACGATGTTCCATCTCTTTCCTTTCACCCATAATTCACCTTTGAGCTAAAATAAAATAGTCCCTTCTAAGTGCATTAGGTTTTAGATGCGACACCTTATTGAAAAAACCAATGTTACTGATATTAGGTGAATTTGCTTTTGTGAAAAAGCCAGTCACCTACAAATGCTTTGAAATAATTCATAGGGTTGAATGACGTATCGATGTCTACATTTTCCAAAACCGCTTACGTGTGTCTGTACAAAAAGCTTTGTCTCCATAGTCGATACAAACAAGGAGTTGATGAGCTAGGATATACATAAAACCAAAATAAGGCTGGAATGGGTCCCGGTTGTGTAAGCATGTAATTACATAACTGATGACCCGTTTTCATATCTGATAAGACAGGGTGAGAGGTGGAAGCATGGAATTACATAACTCCTTACCCGTTTTCGACTCTAGTAAGATTAGGGTGAGAAAACCACCCTCCTCCGAAAACACAAAACTAAATAGCTAATACATTAAAATTGTGCAAACTTGGGGCTAGCTCGTCTCCCCTTTTACTTTTCTATACTTGAGGCGATCAAGCATAAAACCTTAATTCTACATATGGTCGAATCTACAAGGGCAGTTGCACTGATCAATATGGAATAACAGTATTGGGCGGCCAATCCATCCGTCTCCCCAACCACACGTGAACCAGTGAAATCTTGGAGGAACAAAACCCTTTAGCATCGTGTGCGGTGGCCGGCTCTCCTTTCTGCCTTCCATGCTTTTTCTTTGTTAGATAAATGGAGGAATCGCCCTTTACTCCTTTAGTTGACTGAAGTGATCAAGTGGACGCACGAGACAATGTATGCTAAGCAGGGTGATGCCTGACAGTTAACCATATCTCAAAAATCTTTTCTAGTTGTGCGATTGAAGGAGCTCACAAATCACAAGCGTCCATGCTTAACAGGACAAATGCACTTGGACTCTGTGGCCTCTCTCTCCCCCTCTATATCTTCGTAACTACGGCAGGGATGGAACATCTCGTAGATTCGGATCTTCTGCATAACCATATTCTCTACGAACAATTTTTTAAGAGGTGAATAGTGTTCAGTAGTGTACTCTAAGAACAGTCCGATATGTGCTATAGCGAAACATTGTGGCAAAACCGTTGTAGCGATTGATCTAGACCTTTCAATTTTCGATCGAATAATAAAGATCGCTCCTTATATTATGTCACTGTAGATTATTTGCATTAAATATTTTAATACAGAGAATCCCAATCCTCAAATGCCACTCTAAATTCTATGCGTTGAATAATGCCGAAGATCCCATAAAGGAAGCCGAGAAAGGGACAGCATCCACGTACCCTGTGGTGCGGCATGTCCATTGTGCCGGTGTCAAATCGGCGTTTAATAGTACTGCTAATGATATGGATTGATATTTAGTTTAGTCAGAAACATTTCCAGCTCTGCCATGGAAGCAAGAGAAAACCACACGTATTTTTGAACACCTTTTGCTAATAGTTCTTGAAAAGAAAACGAAAGCCAATCGATTTGACACCAGGTGTGGTAACTACTCTGCCATTTTCTCATAAAAGAAACGAAAATGAAAGGATGCACCGTGCTTGTATTATTTGTTAACTTATCATGTAAATTATTATGCTCTTAGATGGAGCTCAAACCATTATAAATCTATTATCTTATTAAAATAGAGTAAAAAAGCCACCACATTCCTCTTAATAGCTAGAAAAACTCACATTAATCGGTGGAAAAGAAAAAATTTACACTGTCTATCATGGTGGGCCCAGATTATTACGGTCTAAATTAAAAGAGTCCATATCAAATAAAATAAAATTCGGAATTAAAAAATAAAATCAGCAATTTGATTTCCATACAAATTCATAAATAAAAGAGTTCATATCAAGTACAATAAAACTGAAATTCGAATAAAAACAAAATAAAATTAGCAAATTAATTTTGATACAATTTCAATAATTATAATTTAGAATAAAAATTAAGCAATAATTGGTAATTAGATTTAATACAAAATACAACCAATAAGCAATGAAATTCTAAATAAAAATAAAAATAAAAATAGCAATTTGATTTCAATACAAATTCCAAAATAAAATCCATAAATAATTGTAATTCGAAATTAAAATTAAAGAAAAAATAGCAATTGGATTCGGATACAAATTCCAAAAAAAAAGAACTGAAATTCAAAATAAAAAAATAGAAAAGAGAAAGACCTACATCGTTGATCATGGTGGGTCCAGATTATTATTTACACCGTCGATCGTGGTGGGTTCAGATTATTATGGTCTAGATTAAAAGAAAGAGTCCATGTCAAATAAAATAAAACTAAAATTCGGAATAAAAAAAGTAAAATCAGTAATTTGATTTCCATACGAATTCATAAGTAAAAGAGTCCATGTTAAATACAACAAAACTAACATTCGGAATAAAAATCAAATAAAATAAGCAATTTGTTTTCCATACGAATTACTAACTAAAATCCCCAAATAATTATAGTTCAAAATAAAATAAAAACCAAAAAAGGATATTAGATTTGTATACGAATCTAACAAAAATAACAGAGATTTGAATAAAAATAAAATAAAATTAGCAATTTAATTTTGATACAAATTCCAATAATTATAATTTAGAATAAAAAGTAAACAATAATTAGCAATTAGATTTGTATACAAAATACAACCAATAAATAATTAAAATTATGAATAAAAATAAAATAAAAATTAGCAATTTGATTTCAATATGAATTCTAAAGTAAACTCCATAAATAATCGTAATTCGAAATAAAAATTAAAGAAAAATTAGCAATTGGGTTATATCTTAATTCCAAGAAAAAGAACTGAAATTCGGAATAAAAATTAAATAAAATTTGCACTTTGTTTCCATACGTATTCCAAAATAAAATCCCCGAATAACTAAAATTTTGAATAAATTAAATAAATTTAGAAACTTGATTTGTATCTGAACTCCAATAAAAATAACTTAAATGTTAAATAAAAATAAAAGTTTTAACGAGGATGGAACAAATGGCGTCGGGTGAGACACAAAAGAAGCCACCACGTCTTTTCTCAAGGTCACGTGTTTCTATTGTTACTTCCTATGGAATTAAAATAAAAAATAACTAAAATTTTGATTAAAAAATACAAGTTATTACCAGGATTCACGAATGGTGTCAGAGGAGACCACAAAAGAGTGCAATGGCATCGACCTATCCTGCAATAAGACATTGATCCACGGAGAAGCGAATAGCCGAGGCGGCAACAATATTGTGCTGCTCGCGCGGAGCCATTGAAGAGAATGTCCAGTGTTGAAGGAGCCAAAATCTGCGATGACAAGTAGTGAGCATCGATATTGTTGAAGAAGTTCGTGGTCAAAGAAACTCGATGATAGGGAAACCCTGACAGAAAGGTGATGGAGCTTTGTATTGATGACAAGCTATAGACGATATAGGACCATTGGGTAGCTAGGAGCGTGCCATCTCTGGTGAGAGGCACGTTGTCGCCGACGATGGCAAAAAGATTCTCTGTATCATTAGACAACGACTTAAGCAAAAATATGAACATTAGTGAAGATGAGAGCTCATGGTGGTTAGTGAGGAAGCCAAAACGTTGAATTGGCCAACGGCGAAGAAGAGGAGTGACTAACAGGAGAGAAGAGGACATTGAGCCTGCATAACATCATGCATGCATCCGTACGAATAGAAACGCGGATGTACAGAGGCAGAGGAGCAAAAAGTTTGGAGTAGAGATGGCGTAGCTATAGGGAATATGCCCAGGATCACTGGAGAGCGTGACATGTGTTCCAGTTGGGATCGGCGACGGTTGTATGTGTATGAGCGTTGATGTCGTAATGGTTAGCATTAAGAAATAATTAGGGAGAAGTAGAATAAAATTATGTGGTAAAGTATTGCATTAGAAAGGGTAGCAGCTGAGGAGGATCGATCAAGATTTGGGCTTTCCATTGAAGGTTGAAGCAAAAAAGCCATGACACCGATAAGAGATAGAAGAGACATGGTTTAGTGGGGCAGTCAGCGTGTAAAGGAAGATAATTTCAAGGTAGGTTGCCTATGGTACATCGATGTATGCGAGCAATGTACTCTAATACATTATACCATGTAAACTAATAAGATAATTTGCGCATGCATAATCAATGTATTGCTTGAGACTAAATAGAGATACATATGCATGCATACAATTTTTAAAAAATAACTAATAGAATAAGAATAGGACATGTAACTACATAATCTATGCATGATAAAGAGTTATTAGTTTCTAAGAATCCCAACAACTTATTATGATAAATGATTTTCTTTCATCAAAGCATATACTTTAATTACGTTCTCTATGTTGTAATTTCTTTCAGGTTTCTATTGTCGCGTTTCTAATGTTTAAGATATCTTAAAGATTAGATTGCTAATTAAAATTAGACTAGTCTTCTGAAGGGTCAAAAATAACTAAAAAAAGAAGGACGGTAGATAGTAAAGAAAATGACTAATCATAATATCTATCTTTCAAGGTTCACTAAAAAGACTGTTGGCAGGTTTCTTTGTATGTCTTGTCCGGAAAGAGGAGGACTTAATGATTATTTGTTCGCCGGAACCAGAAGTAAAAATTATTGTGGATAAGGATCCTGTAAAAACATCTTTTGAGGAATGGGCCCTATTTGGTGGACGATCGTGACTCCCATAACAAACAAGACTTTCATATTAAGAATGTTAGCCACCTGGCAAAGAAAATAAAACAGGTTTCTAGTCTGTAGGGACGGGCGCTACAGGATTTGACTCGCTATATAGGAATCAGATGCAGAAGTGGCTCCAATACCTGAAATGGTATTGGATGTTGAATATGGACTTGGCTAAATAGACTATAAGATACATAAATGTATTATTAAGTATTTATACAAACTTTGAAACAAATTTAATCGTGTAAATGCGCAGGGCACCTCCTAGTTTTATATTAAACCAACGTTACTTTAAAGAAAAGGAGTTTCATTTTTTAGGGAAAAAAATTCTTATGTGCACCACTGTTATTAAATCAAAAGTTTTTAGTTGCATTTGGTGCCGTTTAATTATCTCGGTCATCGGAAGTGGCACTTAGTGGATCGATCACATCAATGGTCATTGGTCAAGGTCCACATATATACCATCATTTCTAGTCGGAAATCGACACGGCAAATACTATCTCTAAGCATAAAAATTTCAAGCCTATACGTCTAAGTTGTCCCAATACCGAAGCAACTGCACTGAATTTTAGTCGCCAAATCTTTTGGCGAGCTGACGTGCATTGTAAACAAACCGAAAATCAATAGGCATCTAAATAAAGCTTTGATATGATATGATTTCATTTCATTTTCAAGTCAATTTGTACCAAACATAAGCACCCCACCGGAAGTGGATTATATGTATTGAAGGGCTAAATACAGAGGATCTATGCTACGGCATATTAGAGATTTTTTAAATTTGGCTTTATGTTGTTCTTGTAAATACAAAAATAAGCTTCTTTAGTATCGTATTTGTGAATCGACCCCTCCGAACGCGGAAACACCAGACGCCGACACGTGGCGCATCATACGATTGAGAGCGGAAGAAGGTGGCTAATGCGGAGGCGGCCAAGCACGCGACCAAACGATCTGGCGCGGAAGGTGGCGGCACGTCTCTCGCCGCGCCACGGGGCCTTGAGGTTGCGGCTACTTTAGCGAGTTCCGTGGTCGGGTGGCGCGGAAGGAGACCGAGCCCGCCACCTTCTCCGTCGCGCCACTTGGTCGCTTTCGGCCGGTCTCCCGCGCTCCTCGACCGTATGATGCGCCATGTGTCGGCTTTCGGTGCTTCCACGCTCGGGAGGGGGCCAGATTCAAAAACACGATTTCGGGGGGCTATTTTTGCATTTACGGTGGCAGCATGGGGCCAATTTTTTTTAAAAAAAATCCATGTTAGAAGCCGATCTTTACTGTCCGATCGAAAAGCAAAGGTTCAAATCAATCGTTTGTGTGTTTTTACTGCAGTGTTTTCGCTACAGTAAAACCTTTACGGTGAATGTTTCGTTGTTTCTATAGTATTTGCTATTGTATCACTATCGATTACTCTTCGTCCACTCATAAATCAATATTCACATAATGATTCTGCATTACAGCAGATGACTCGGATCCTAGCCCACCCTACCTAGCTAGCACGTAGATGTGAAGGATTTAGCTAGGATCTAATTGAAAGTAAAACTTAATCTCAACCTAAACCTCTATATTTAAACACTAGCAGGATATCACATATCCATATTCCACACAAAACTAATCTACTTAGGCACGACAAAAAAACTACTGTCGGGATTTTAAAAGCAAAGTAAGCGGATAATCAAAACAACACAAGAAGAAAAACACCATATCCCGATCTACGGGGAGAAAAACAGAGCGCGGTTATATACAGTGACAAATCGGCAATCAGCTACGCAAGGGTCGACGGATGCAGCTGATCACGACACGATTACGATGTTTCACCAATTTGGACGGTTTTATGCATGATCGGATGATCCAACTAACGGATAAGATAGCATCGTGTGTGTGTGTGTGTGGACATACGAGCAGTGCTCACGCGCGTGCATCCTGTGGTCGATGCCCCCATCGTATTCATGGCTAGCTAGCCGCAGCATCAACGGATACGCTCGAGAAAGGAGCGCTGAATCTGACGCACCCCCAACGAACGGTCCAAGGACGCCATCCAGATGGGACGAACGAACTCTGCGGAAGTGCAGAGTTTGAATCCGCGGGCTTGACGTCCACTTGTCAGTCGTACGTCGCGGTGTTCTTGGATCGTATCCTTACGCTTTTGGCCAAAAAATTAATCGTCCTTATCACGTCGTAGTAAATTATAATAGTCTTCCTTATCACGTACTATTCACGTGTACACCACAAAGGAGCCGTCACATTTGGTCCCACCGGCCGGCAGGCTGGCAACAAACAGTACACACACATACTTGCAAAACGGAATCGAAATATCGAATTGAATTGAATCCATGATTCACCAACCGTGTGAATCGACAATTGAGCGTAAAGTAACTCGATCCTATCCTTCACTAGCGAGTATATAAGGGTACAATGGGTTGGCTATAGTCTCTATTTCGCCATGTAATTAACTTTCTCTGCAGAAGTAAACTAAACCAGCCGTACGTAGACAGGCATACTTTGGCAAAAAAAAAATTACGTTTGGTTCAGTACCAAACGCGCTTCGTCAAATCTCACAGCAATAATCGGATCTTTTTTTACATGTTTAACCAAATCCACTATCGGCAAGCGATAAGCAGCGGCCCCACCCGCGCGTCCCTACTCGGGCCACTGTCAATAATCGGTTCGGTTCGATCGCGAGGGGGTGGCGGGCGGGCATCGCCTGCATGTGGGGCTATTCGAGCGGCGCGCGCCACGTATGCCGCTCGGTCTGATGCACGACCGATTATTATTCCGTCTCTTTCTCACTCACTCAATCTCTTCGCTCTCTCCTGCCTTCTTTTCTCTCTCGAAAGCTGTTCTCTTTCTTAATTCCCCGATCGATGTGAGCTGTTTTGTTTTCTTTGCTACAAGTAAGAGAGCCTGACAGAATGATCGTCTGGTCCAAGTTGTACTTTTATGCATGCACATGGCCGCCCATTTTCTTGCTGCACCAAAATTCTTTAAAGTATAGAATTGATATTACTTACTACCTACAACTTTATCAATTCCAATTTCAAACATAAATAAAAGGTTCTTTTTTTCTACATTTTTTTATTCTTTTCCAATGAGATATATATACGATATACTTGTATAAGTAATGTCGTGGCTTGTGAGGCCTGGTGATGTGATCCTATTTTGGCGCCGATTTTCCCCAACGTAACTGGCTAATTTCATCTATATCTCCCATTTAAAGACATTGCGACTTCAAGGAGAAGCAACATCGATGATATTAGCTAACTTCGTAGAGATTTGCGCATTAAGTTGTTGCACCAAACGTAGAGATCGATCGATTTGCACGAACTATAGGCAAGAATTCGATCGTTCTCACCGAATCGTTTTCGCTTTCCTAATTTTGAGCCGTTGCGCGTTACATCTTCTCAGCTTTTAAATACTACCCTATTTGCCCTGGTTTTCTTAGCCGTGTACAGCTAAGCTAGCCCAAAACGCTTACCGGCACTTTAAGGTTCGTGCGTTGATTATTTGGGATCGGATCATGCATCATGTAACGTGCCAAATCTTTTTTTCTTTTTCTTGCGAGGGAAATCTCTTTTTTTCTCCTAACTCTTAATTGCCATCCTATCTCCGATTTTGTGATTCCCGTTCTTTTCCGAGTCCGGAGTCCAGATATCAGAGCGATTAACCTTTTCCTTTCCTCATGACGCAACCTACTTTAACTAGGCGTGCTGATTTGGCGCCAGCCCATAATCACATATCTTTGGTTTTCCATGGCTTTTGCAAACCAATTAACCCAGCACAACACCGAACCGAACTCACCTATTTCCATGCAATGCAACGTAACACCAAGAAGAAATCTAGTTTATACTCCAAAAGAAAACCAAATCCGCGCGCAAATGAAAGGAAATCTCCTGAAAAGGAGACGGATTGTTTTACTCTGTTTTTATTTTCAGTTGCTTTCTCACTCTAGGAGCGAGGCCATAAATATACGCGCCCTTCCTTCCAAGGACCTCGTTTATTGCATGCCTTGCCTCCTCCCTAGCTACCCTCGCCTCACCTCGTCGCGCGTCTATCTGACTCCAGGGACGCATCACCTTGGCTTGCTTGCGTGTATATATTAGACGCGCGTCCACGCAGCCTGCAAGGCCAGGAGGAAGCAGACGACGAGCGCGCGCGCACCATACATATCGCCATGGCCGTGGAAGCGCACCACCTGCACCACCTACTCCCCACAGGACACCAGCCTGCCCACGCCCACGCGCAAGCGAATCGGGCGGGTGCTGCTGCGATGAGTGACGCGCCGTTCTTGCCGGGGCAGGCGTGTTATGGCAGGGACGTCGCGGGCGGCACGGTGGGGAGCCTTGGCCAGCAGGGGTACCAGTCGTCGTATATGGGACTCGTCACGCCGCCGGCGTCGGCCGGGCTGGGGCAGTACTCGCGGTTCTGCGCGCCGGCTGCGGCGGACGCATCGGAGAGCGGCGTCACGTTTGGCGGTTGCCCGGCGCAGGAGGTGGCGCCCAGGAAGCGGAGGCGCGCCGATCAGCCGCCGGTTCTTGGTGGCGCGGCCGACGTGGCGGCGCACGCACACCAGCAGCTGATGGACGTCGACCGCCTCGTGCTCCACCACGTAAGTGCCATGACAATATGACATGATCAATTTGCCGGGTTCGATCGATGCTTGCGTCCAGGTATCATCAAGAAGTAGCTGGGCCTGACGTTGTTGTCCTTGTCGGTGATGCATGCAGGCGGCGAAGATGTGGGCGGAGCTGGCGGAGCAGAGGCGGAGGCACGCGAGGCAGATGGTGGGCGCCGTGGAGGCCGCGGCGGCGAAGCGGCTGAGGGTCAAGGACGAGGAGATCGACAGGATCGGGAGGCTCAACTGGGCGCTCGAGGAGCGGCTCAAGAGCCTTTACGTGGAGGCGCAGGTGTGGCGCGACCTCGCGCAGTCCAACGAGGCCGCGGCCTACGCTCTCCGCGGTGAGCTGGCACAGGCGCTCAACGCGCAGGCGCGCTGCGGCGGGGGCGGAGCCGGTGCGGGCGGCGACGACGCCGAGTCGGGCTGCTGCGGGGAGAACGACGTGGCCAACGTAGCCGGCGTCGGCGAGGATGAGGTACGGACGATGGTGGAGCGGCGGGGACGGGCCGCGGAAGGTGCAAGGGGTGCGGCGAGGGCGCGGCCGTGGTGCTGCTGCTGCCGTGCCGGCACCTGTGTGCGTGCGCGCCGTGCGCAGCGCGCGGCGCGGGCGTGCCCGGCGTGCGGATGCGCCAAGAATGGCAGCGTCTGCGTCAACTTTTCGTAATGCGTGGAAGGAATAGTATTAGAGTAGGTTTTTCTGTTTTTTTTCTCTGTGTATTTTTTTGCTGATGGGGATGATAGGGCGATGGTTACTTTAATGATGTGGATACGAGGGATGAGTTTTTTTTCTCTGTTGAATCTATTGATCAACAAAGAAGAGAAATGTTAGTAGCAATTAATCTTGCATATCATTGCTTCAGTTGTTTTCTGAATTCTACTATTTTTTTTGCCTGATTTTCTTTGGTGTCGATTGATTAGAAGTTCAATTAGACGCACGTGCGTCAGTTGTTAGACTGCTCGAGTCTTCTACCCTACCTAGTATCTTAAATGCTATGTAAGCGAAATGATAATATAATCTTATAGTTAATGAAGAGAGAGCTTCAGTATCTAATCTGGATCTGGGTTCGATCTCAAATCCAACACATAAAAATTATTGTGATTGCTGTTTCCTCTCATGCATGTAATTAAATGAAATAGTCAAGATATTACATCATAAGAAATCATGTATTGAGAAGATAATATTCTAATACTCCTCATATACTAAAAAACTACGCTAAGATATTGTCCATTAAGAGCAACCTTAGTTTCGATAACTCGAATTTGATCCGCAATCAAACCACTAATTGAAAATTCGGTGTCGTGGCTCCGTGAGTTGACCACGGTGGAAAAGAATAGTGCTTTTTCTTTATGTAACAAAGGTACGGAGAAATAATCGGACAGTCGAAAGTAGTACCTCCCTTAGTCATAGCGTTAGGACCTCTTTTTTCCCATCTGTTGAGTGCCGCTGCATGCAGCCACGCCTGCAAACTCCGTGCACATGTGGATGTGCATGTGATTTTTGCTCTGCTTTCGTTTTAATTTTCTTTGCCTTAAGGTACTGCAAATCGAGTATTGCAGATCAGATCACAAACAAGAAGCAATCAAGAAACGATCGGTTACGATCATACACTATAAAGACGATATTTGGTAATATCATTTGAAGGTCATATCGGTTTAGCTCTTGAAACGAAACATTTCGGTATCGGTTCATACCGACTATTCTTAAGTTTAATATAATAATATATATCTATAAATGCATATATATTTAATTATATGCACGCTAAATTTCACTTGTAATATTATTCTAAATACATAGTAGTATGATTAAGTATAGCGAGTTTAGTGAGCACAATAGACAGTATTACCAATTTCGACGGTATGACCAATATTGGTGGTATAATGATATTGACCGATGATCGAACCAGGTATGGTCGATTATTGACCGATATAAGGCGGTATGGAACACATGATTGCTCTGTGCGGTTTAGATAGCAAAATGATACATACCAGGCTATCTTGGCGGTATCGAAACGGTATTGATAAGTGTGATAATACACCATGGATATAGAGAGTTTCACTTGACCGGGTGAAAATACCAGTATGGGAACCACCTCTTCATGCGGTGGTGGAGTTGTGGGTGTACAACTCTAGATGTTCAAATCTTGGTGCCCATCTTTACATACACGTGTGTGTATTTTAGTAGAAATTTTGTCAGGTCACCGATTTATCTTTGGTCTTCGTCTTTTTAGATATGTGCTAAAGGGTGCACTTACTTAGTTACTTGTGTGCGCGCGTGTGCGTGGTGGCGTGTTCGTGTGCCTCTCCCGATATTATTCCGATATAAGAGTAGTCCTACGTACATATATACACATGAAACAACCACACACTGACACACTTGGCGACACACATACGAGAACACGAGGAAACAGGCATTCATGGGCGTAAATACGTCTCCGTTATGGAAACATATCCTCTGCCATCAAGTAACAATGGTAGAGTACCATTATCGCTGTGGGCGATTGGATCACAAAAGCAGCACCCCGGCACCTTAGCAGATTCCTGTGCTATTGATCCGGATGATAACGAGCTAATGGCAGGGAACTGTAGCTCTCTACCATTGCAGCTGCAAAATTGCTTGTCGAAGCAGAGAGGCGCAGAGAGCCTGCCTACCTGGCTGTATCTGTGTAAGACTACATATATTGGCTGGTTCCCTGCTTGCAGCTGCTGCAGGGAACATACAACGCCATCAGGTTCAGATCCATCTACCATGCATACAGTTGCAATAGCCGGCTTACACCAGTTTACCTGCAGGTCGGTTGCAGCTCACACGCAACGCAAGCGTGAAATCTGAATCATCCGTAGGCATGCGATTCGTGCCGCTTTCTGAGTTCTGAGCCATGGGTGCAGCTCAATTGAAGCGTGCGCACGTAATTACAACAAACATAACTCGTTACGCTGATTTCTTATAGCCCAATTCGAATTTGTTTTTATTTTAGTCCCCTGACACCATTCAATTCCAAAAATAGCTCATGTACCGTTTTATTTGTAAATCTAGACTCCCTGCTCACCTACCGCGGTCGGTGAGCGCGGAAGCTGCGTAATCAGCGCAGAGATTCTTCACACCTGGCAGAATAAACGGCGATCGCGGAAGGAGGTGGGCCCAGAGGAGTTTCCGCGCTTGGGCACCGCGGAAGGGACTTTTCATGCTCGCGACCGCTGTATCGCCGCGCCTGCTCATTGGGTCACTGCAGTGTTTTCAGACCTTCCCACTCCCGATCGCGAAAAGTGGACAGGTGGTCTAGATTTACAAATAAAATAGTACGAGAGCTATTTTTGAAATTAAATGGTGTGAGGGGGCTAAAATAAAAACAATTCCCTAACACTAGCCTGATGATGAGTAACAGTCTCACGATGGGCGCCGCATGTGGACTCGTGGCTAGAAGTCTACGTAGCTCTGATACCATACCATCCCATTCCCATGTCGCTTGCTTGCACGCACGTACGGCGCGGGTGAGGCATGCGCTCATCGCTCTCCTCCATGGCTCCATGCCGTCCGTCCCACTCCCAAACTCTTGCATAATATACGTCTCTGCTCTAGTGCTCGCAGTCTGACTCGCTCGCCCCTATCTCCCCCTCTAACTCTCCATCCGGGCGTGCGTTTTCCGTGCTCCCCGCCCCTTGCTCACACGCACGCGCGCACACGTCCCATGTGACAGCGGTCGGTCGGGCACCGCGGAGTTTTTTCTTTCTTTTGTGATTTAACCATTTTTGAAATGCAATAGCAAAATCAGCCTCCCGCAAGAGTTTTTTTTCCGGTGTACTCAAATTAATACGGGCCATCCATATTTTTTAATTCAATGACTCAGATTAGTTAAGATTTAGTTATATTACATTGGGTAGTATGAATAGTGGAATCTTAAGCGGGTATAATTATAATTTCTATATAAGGATCACATGACACCAGAGTAATATTTTCAACATTACCTATAAAAGCCCATAATACTCCAACAAAAAATTATAAATACAAAGAAAAATCTATTGTACCCTTAACAAATCAATCATCATATTTGATTTATAGTACCACCATATACTAAATTTCTCTCCTGCAAATGAAACGATAAAAATGACATCTTTGCCGTGCTAACATGCCGTGGCAGGCCATTTCGTTTGTGAGGTGAGCAGTGTTTGACCCGTACGCGCGGGGTACCGGCCGGGTTAATCTGGGAACTGGTGATGTGTCCGTTTGCCAGCTGCTTGATGAGAAAGGTCGACCGTCTAGTTAGCTCTCTGCAGATGCATGCTTGCATGCTCTAGTAATTTGATTGTGGGTTCTGGATCGCTGTCTAGACGTACCGGCGGGCCGGGATTGATTGTTCGTGTCATGCCGGCGTGCGTTCACGCCTGCGTATCCGATTTGGACTCAGCTGGCAGGCACGTGTAACACAAATTCTGTTTAAGAATTAAGATACAAAACAAGTTGCATTATCCAGAGTAGCTCCTAGCTAGCCAACAGAGCGTTGGATTTTGATCAGACGGCCCAACAGCTGCCTCCTAGCTAGCCATCGATCGGCTCAATAGCCTTCTCTTGGCAACGTACGGCGTGCAAGGGGATCCGATCCATCCGCAGTGCTTCTGGCTTGTATGCGACGTATGATGTGTCGCGTCTGTAGGCTCGTGGGGGAAGCCGATCAACGCGAGACGCTCGCAAAAACCGATGACCGGGAGCGGCCGTACGCGTGCCGGCTGCCGACGATCGAGCAAGGTCGTCGTACAGGCAGCCCGGCCGGCCGGTATGCCGTGCACCGGCCGATCGAGAACCACCGAGAGAGCCCATGCATGCCTGCCTGCCTGCCGACCTCCCTGTGTCTGTCATGCGTGACAACTTTTATGGACATGACTCGAGTGGCTAGGAACTAACACGAAATTAAGCATGAGGCGATTTTACACCTGAGGCCTGTCAGGCATCAGGCATGCATGTTATACAGAGCGATCGAGGAGGGATCGGCCGGAGTCCCGAGAGAGCACTGACTTAATTTGTTACTCTGTGACTGCAGCGCATGAGAGCTATCTAGCTACCTGTGCTCTGTCGTCCTATGTCTAGCTAGGACAGCACAACCTAGTGCTCGATCGAGCGATCCCTTCATCACCTCGATAGATTTCGATCTGATTCCTCCACCGCTCTATCTAAGCTAGTACGTACCGTCTCCGAGAAATACGGTGGCGACGGATTCGGGAGACGGGTGACCCAAAGGCACTTTGGCTTGTCGGATCGACAGCGCACGCTACATTGAGATAGCTTTCGTGACTTGTTCCTCCTAACATATGTAAGTCGTCTCACGTCCCACGTCTGCACCGCGCGTACCTGTGGTTCTTTTGGTTTTGTGCGGTGACTGTGAGTTCGTGATCAGATATATATGTGGCAACAGATTTGATCTGATCTGGTCTGCAGGTTTGGTTCTTGTCCGTTGGAAAAGTGAAATCTGATGCATGGGTACTGTGGTCTACGCATGGCTCTGCTGCTCCACTCAGTGGCGCGGAGTCAGGGGGCCAATAATACTCTCCGCATTGCAAGATGTGGGGCTCTGTTGCTTAAGACACCTTGTTACTTGTTAACCAAATCGTCCCAAGGATTTCATATGGGTATATATGTACTAGGCCTATTTTCTGGTGCCTTATTCAGAAAATCAATTTTCGCCGTCCTTCTCATTCAGCTCGAGATCATTGACAACGTGCGTACTACGTACCTGCGGTCTCCATTTCTTCTCTTGTCTTCTCTCGTCTAATCTTCTGAAGTATGTCACGCAAAGAGAAGGCGTGCGTTGAGAGGCAGAAGGTGTGTCTGCCAGCTGAAGTGAAGGGAATATTTCACCGAGATCCCTCCGCGTGATACGGCAAAAAACGCCGAACGAACTCGCCCACCTGAGGGGAGCCCAGTGCTTGGCTTGTGAGCGAGGGCCCAAAGACGGCATTGGCGCGGTTGGAGCAGCAGTTGGCTGGTGTGAGCTAACGACGACGGAGTCAGCGGCTGCGTGACGACGCGTCTGCGATGGAGAGGCGGTGGCTCGGCGGATCTCGTCGATCAAGGAAGAGGGAAGAGAGGAGCCGGAGAGAGAGAAGGAGGAGGGAGTTGTATGCTGGAAGAAAGGGCGGGAAGAGGAGAGAAGGAAGAAATGAGGAAGAAGGAAAAGAGAAAGGGGGATGAATGGGAGAAAAAGAAAAGAGGAAAAAGAAAGAAAGCAAAGAGAAAATAAAAAGAAAAAGAAAAAGAAAAAGAAAAAGGAGAAGGAAGAAAATAAAATAGTGGGATCATTCAATTCAAGCAACCAAATAAAATCTTGTAACATCCTATCCCACCAAGTATTAAACCTATATGATATATCATCCCATCCTACACCATCCCATTCCATCCATTCTCTATCATCCTATTCTATTCACTCTTAGGCCTTGTTTGGATCTCCTGTTTTAACAATACTGGATTTTGCAAAACCAATTTTAACCTTGGTTTAGGAAAACTCTGTTTGGATCTTGTAACTAACTCTCAATATTATTAAAACCGGTTTCTCATAATCCTAAAAATCAGGTGTTAGTAAAAACAGCTCCCCGCCGTTTTTCCTTAAGCCAGTTTTACTCGCACGCGCCCAAAGTCGGACGCTTGTGAAGCGTTACTGGCGACGCAGCGGAAGAGGGAAAATTAGCGGCCATTACCGCCGCGTCCGAGTCATCTGCAGGATTTCGCGTATGAGTCCCAGGAGTACACATGCACGTAACACAATCCACGTAACACAGTAACATGTTTATAAACGATGCCGCTTATTTGCCGATACATTCAGATCGATATAAATTACATCGGGAAACGCCGCCGCCGCCGCCGCCGCCGCCGCTTTACTGTGGACGATTTCGTGTCGTGCGCCATTATAGGTATTTAACTTGTCTTCTTGTACATTCAACCTCATACATGCATTCACCAATGATACTCAACACGTTTGGCCGACTAACCTCAGATCAGCGAACTGACACTTTTGCCGATTGTGAACCAGCATGCTGGACGTATTTTTGGTGCACTTCAAACAGCCTACAGGTATTTCAATCTTCTTGTACATTGAACTAGATGAATGTATGATTCACTTTTCCAATGCTATCTCCTGCACAATAAATGGAACCTGTGAACTAGAAATTGCATATCACACAGCTCATTGATTTTAAAAAGGGACTGAGGCATTATAACCTCACATGCCATAATTAAAACTGCAGCAGCATCCTTGAACAAGCATTGTCTAGAGAGAGAGAGAGAGAGAGTTGTTCCTTTATGTATACATGTTATTAGGCCACAAAGATCTTTAAATTATTGAATTTAAAACTCATCTTTTTTTACTAGTTAGAGTGCATATGCAATGGGCATCATGCAAAAAACATAGTACTGGTGCTAGTGTGCTACTGCAAATCATAAAGATAGAAATTTGCATAAGGAGCAATTACTAGTACAGCAGATCATCAGATTTATAGGACTCGTTGTGGTTGTTTGGATTACAGAATTATCGTCAACATACTCATCATATGATGCATTACAGAATTATTCCAGTCCAGGGAGAACATACAAGGTTAAGTTTGGTAAACAGTCTAGTCTAGTCAAAAATAAAAGAAATAATGAACCAAACATACCTGGATTAAGTGAAAACGAAAAAAAATGAACTGGATTAACAAATATCTTGTATAAATTTTAATCATGAGTTGCATCACTTCCTTTGAGATAAGAACAAGCCATTAGCTGGTCAGTGAGCTTCAACTCCAAGGAAATAAGAAAGCAGGCTTTATAGAGAATCATTTGGCAAGAGTAGAGATAAAAGCATTCACTTCAGCTCCAGGTGGTTGTTCCATGAGTACTTCATCAGTTAAAGAACCCTGCAAGAACGCGTTATTTACATCGAGTTGGCGAATAGGCCAACTATTAGTCACTGCAAGAGTAAGCAATTCATGAATGCACATATTTACCCTCGCCTCGGTAGTATAGATAGTTTTTCCAGTAATCTTTCATAATGAAACAAGGGTCTGAATATGAAAATAGCTATGCTAGTTAAGTAGTTGGTCATCATTCTTACCTTCCAAGATCAGTCCTTCATGTGGATCTTCTGGACACTGCAAATATACAAGGTTAAGTTAGCAGCAGGATTTCCATGATCAGTCATTACATAATTGTAGTTGTAGATCTTACAATACATGTTGTGTCAACATTCTCATGCTACATCAAGTAATTTCATATATCTGTTTATTTTAGAGAAATATGGATGACCAGGTGCCAACAAAAGTTAAGAAGGAGAATGCAGAAAAAACATCCATAAAGCGGCACATATGGAAAACTTCTGAGGACAAACTCCTCCTCAATATACTAAAGGATCAAACCTTAAATGGTGGGAAGGAAGGCACAAAGCTACAAAGAAAGCATGGCGTGAAATATTAGATAAGTTCAATGATTCCAGAGTTGACAAGCTTGAATTGCAGCAATTGAAAAATCGTCATAAGTACTTCCGGAGTTGCTACGCTACCATGAGCAAACTTCTAGCACACACAGGGTTTGGTTGGGATGACGATGACAAAATGATCAAAGCTTCTAACGAACATTGGGAGGATCTTATTACGGTATATCCGAATCTTAATAATAATATATTACGGTAGTTCCATAAGATTTGGAAATAATGCACATTTTAACCAATACATTTACTAATTGCGAGAGATAGCTCAATTCAAGAATATCACGAAAAAGTCGGCCTAGTTGGATAGATCTTCAAGAGATATGTGCTAGTTCAACAAACATCTGGATTTAATGCTATATCTAGCAAAGGAAAGGGTGCAATGGCTACAAGCAAATCTAAGCTAATTGATCCGAATGAGGATGTTGAAGTACCGACATTGATTCACTGAAAAACATGTTAGCCCTATAGTTCATCCCCAGAGAACTGAAAAAACCCCAAAATTAGGAGAGAAAAAGATGAAGTGCGTTGATACTAATGGAGGTTGAGCCCCCGATAATCCTAAAGGGCAAAAGATTTACCGATGATGATGCATTACTTGCAATGGATCGTCTTCTTGCAGCATCAATGAGCATGGTTGAACTAAAGAAAAATATAGCACAACAAAATGAAGCTTATTCGGTGAAAGCATGTATGAAGAAGTTATGTAGTATGAAGGATCTTGAGTCGAAGAAAAAACTAAAAGCTGCAAAAGCATTCTCAGATGCTGATCAAAGGGCGATTTTCATTGAGATGGATGACGAGATGCGGACTGAATGGATACTCGATCTTTAGCTGCTTAGTTATTGATTTTAGTTATCTTTGGCATTGTATAACTTAAGAAAACAGTTTTCATTTAGTTATTTTCAGATTGTCGTACAACGTTTGAAGCTACTTTCATTATTGATTATTTCACTTTGGTCACATCAAATTATATTTGTTTCCTACAGTGATTTGTTCATTTGTTTTAAATTGTGCAGGAAATGTCAGATGAGGAATTTTCTGATTCTGAGCAAATGCTTATTACCAATATTTCTGCAGTGTCATTGTTTCGTGACATGTTTTTCACAAGAGTATTCAAAACCTGTCGTAACACTTCTGAGTTAACTGGTCCTCAGCGAACAAGAGAATTGTTGGAAGGGCATCCAATAAGATTTTTTGATCAACTTCGTGTTGATAAGCACACGTACTACTTGTTACGTAATGAATTGTGTGAGAAAAATTTACTTAAGGATACACTACGGATGGCGGTTGATGAGCAACTAGTGATGTTCTTGCATACAATTGGTCACAGTGTTAGGAATCGTGTTATGAGGATAGATATCAACATTCGAGAGAGACAATTAGTCGACACTTCAATCTGATTTTAGATGCAATTAATAGTTTGTATGATGTTTATATAATGAGACCCACCCAATGAGGTTCCATCGAAAATTAGAGGCGATCCAAGGTTCTACCCATATTTCAAGGTAAATGTTCTAGGTCGATTGCTTTCTCCATTTTACATTCTACTTAACAAAAATTTGATTTCAGAATTGTATTGGAGCAATTGATGGGACGATATTGATTAAAAATCAAGCCCAAGAACAAACTCCTTTCGAGAAATAGACATGGTTTTCCTCTCAAAATGTAATGGTCATGCGATTTCATTTGACATGACATTTACATATGTTCTTCTTAGGATGGGAAGGGTGCGCATCGGATCAAGCGGTTCTTAGATGGGCTATTACAAATGGAGGTTTCTCTGTCCCGAGAAGGTACAAGGACAAAAGCAGTGAACTATTGCGATTACCGTTATTTATGGTGATATTGTTAAGGTCATAATTATTAATTTTGTAGGTAAATATTATCTAGTTGATTCCGCTCATGCCAATACTCCAAAATTTATTGCAAGTATCGTGGGGATCGCTATCATATTGGTTCTTTTCGAGAAGCAATCGGCGATATTCGTCGAAAGATTTATATAATCATTGTCATGCATGACTACGGAATGCGGTTGAACGCACTTTTGGTGTTTGGAAAGCTCGCTTCCCAATTTTAAAAGTAAAGGGTGGGATTCCTTATCCATTCGAGACTCAAGTAAAAATCGTTATGGCTCTTTGCATAATCTATAACTTCATAAGGAAGGTTGCACGAAATGATGAGTTGTTTGGGCTTTATGAGCATGAGGGATCCTGGCGAGATGGTGACCGTGGTGATCAACAAGTGAGAAGTCAAACAAATATACGAGATGATGAAGCAGTGCCTTGGGTGAGCAAATTCGAGCAAGCATTGCTCAACAGTTGTGGAGTAATCATCAACAGCGTACAACTCAACTAAGCCAAGATGATTAATCATTATATTATGTGCTTTGATTTTATTTGGAGGACTACAAATGATGATTATCATTTAATCTTCTGAGACTTTTGTTCTGGATTCAAATATTTGGCATTTGTCAGTGTTCTATTATTGATATTTTTTGGACATTTGATCTGCATTTTTAGTGTGGGCAAGCTCTAGATTGTGATAGATGTGGATGACAATGCTACTAACTGCTATATAGGCCATACATAGGCGAGCAGTGTTAGTCTATTGGAGAAAAGATAAGAAGAGTGATGTCTATTGGAGAAAACATAAGAAGAGTCATTCACGTGTTACTTCGTTCAACTGGAGAGTAATGTGGATCATATGTCATTAGATACAGAGATTTCAACAGCTGTAAGCACATAACTACACTAACATAACAAGATGTTAGTCAACTTTGAACACAAATTACTCATTTGAACACAAATCACTAACATTAACCTGTTATAGGAGGCAACTGACAAAAGTTAGGAATGCCTTCAATTTCAATAACAGAAGAGCAGAATTAAAGACAGGGTTAAAGTTCACTGCCAAAAAGCCCAATTCATTAATTCAGTTTATGCTCTCTTTTTTGCAAATTGTTCAAGTAGCCAAAAGACCTATTCTATTAGAACATGGGGGCACAAACACCACAAATTCAATGTTTGATTGCTCCAAGAAATGCAATGGCAGATAAATTAGAAATACTCTGCTATAGTCGTGATGGCCTTACATCTGCATTTGATGCGTAAGTGCGATGATCTTCATATATAACTCTGAGTGATGACATGTTGAAAATAGGAAGTTGAAGCTTGTATACATCAAATTTCTCCCCCATACCCTATTAACAAAACACAAACACACAAAATTAGCAGTGTACAAAAGTTTGGTACAACAGTGTAAAGTATAGTCGAAATTTGGTCAAGCACACGAACAAAATGGAAAAAATCTTGAGGAACATGCTTTGTGTTGCCGGTGAGTGATGGCTACAAGCGGTGACCTCCAGCAAGTGCTTGATGGCTACATCAAATATACCAAGGACTCCATACCACCTAATTCATACTATCACTATCGGTGATAGTTTAGAAACGAGCAAGGTTAAAATGAATAGAAGATAAAACACACAATTACGCGCTTTCGTCGTGGTAGAGGGCGTGCAAGATAGCCATGGCCACGCAGGTGGTCGACGCGGGACCACTCGGGAAAGCGTGGGGTGGTGGGGTTGGTGAGGCGGAGGTGGAAGCTGTGCGGAAGGAGGAAGAGGCATGACGCAAGGAGGAGTTGAAGAGGCGCGGAGGAGGAGAGGAGGAGGAGTTGGCGGGATGACGCGGCGGGCGGGAGAGGGAGAGGCCGGGCGGGGAGGCGCAGGGGAGGCGAGAGGAGGTGGAGATCGGCTTGGAGGGCCGCTTCATGGCGGACAGACGACCATGACGGAGGACTGAGAGTTGGGATGGACAAAGAGGCAACTGGTTGGGCCGGGAGATGAGCGAAGGGAAACTGAGAGAGAGAGACGCGGGGGGGGGGTGAGTTCAGTGAAGACGCAAAAAAAAAACATTTTACCAAACACACAATTAGTGAAAACTTGTTTTAATTTGTTAGACCCAAACAAAGTAATCTATAAATTCATCTTAACAGAAAAACAACTTAAAACCGCTTTTGCTAAAATTCTCCTAAAACTAGTTTTCTTAAAACTCATTTCTTATTTCAGAGATCCAAACAACCACTTATTCATCCATCCAAACACACCCTAATTGTGTGCGATGCTACAAGATCAGAAATTCAGAATTGAGTTGGGTGGGCTTTGAAAAAGGAAAAATTCCCAATCTTCAACGGTTTTTTGTTTTTCGAAAATTGAGCCCAATCTAGTCAAAGCCCAAGCAAAACACAAGGCTACCCAAACGGCCCACCACTTTACCGTTCCCGCATCACCTCCTCAACCACACAGCACCACCCTCTTCTAGACGACTAGACGTCATCCATCTCCGTACTACGCTCCTCTCTGAAGTTTCCTGCTCCAGGGTTTAGCTAGGGCTCTGCTCCTATTCCCCCTCCCCACCGCCGCCGCAGCCATGGCCGGCCCCGGCGAGGACGACGCGGCGTGGGAGCGCGCCATCACCGCCGCCGTCAAGAACGCCCCCCTCTCCCCCTTCTCCGCCCCCAAAACCCTAACCCTCGACGGCGCCGTCAAGTCCTCCACCGGCCGCCTCCCCTCTCCGGCCCTCTTCGACCGCTTCCCCTCCCTCGAGGAGCTCTCCGTCGCCGGCGCTCGCCTCTCCTCGCTCGCGGGCCTCCCCCGCCTCCCGGCCCTCCGCCGCCTCTCCCTCCCCGACAACCGCCTCTCCGGCGCCGACTCCCTGGCCGCCGTCGCCGAGTCCTGCGGTGGCACCCTCCGCCACCTCGACCTGGGCAACAACCGCTTCGCCGAGGTCGAGGAGCTCGCCCCGCTCGCGCCTCTCCGGGTCCAGGCGCTCGACCTGTACCAGTGCCCCGTCACCAAGGTGAAGGGGTACAGGGAGAAAGTGTTCGCGCTGATTCCCAGCTTGAAGTACTTGGATGGCGCAGACGCCGAGGGAAACGAGCGCCTGGAGACCGATGAGGAAGAGGACGAGGATGAGGATGAGGATGAGGAGGAGGAAGAGGAAGGTGAAGAGGGTGGAGGGGAAGGAGAGGAGGAGGGTGGAGAGGAAGCGGAAGGAGATGAGGAGGATGAGGAGGATGGGGAGGAAGGGAAGGAGATGAAGAGGAAGAAGGTGATGATGAGGTGAGAATTCTGTGCTAATTCTTATCTTCTTTTAGAACCAATATTTGGTATTTGGTTAGAATGTTTCTCATATGATGCAATGTAACCCTTGCATAGTTAACAAGTAGCAAAATGAGAGATGGGCCATATTAGTATGCTGGTGTACTTGCTAGTGAGGTTGCATGGTTAACTATTGATGATTGAATGCTTAGGATTTCACTTTATCAAAATATTGTTGTTCACAGTGGTAATGATGGTCATTGGAGGATGCATGATGCTGTGTTTGAGTCATAGTACTTTGTACAATCTGATTTCTTGATGTGAATGGTTAATCATAATTTGGTTTGTAATCCATATGCTCTTCCAGTGAGCTCCTTCGTGGGCATGATGTATTGTTCATTGTGAATTGAGCGATTTGTTTATTTAGTCTTGTATCTTAGTATCCAGGCCATTTTAAACCTTGGAGAGCTGTCTGTTTTAGCAATTCTCCCTATTTCCTGAAAATTCAGCACTGTAGTATGCTGCACCTTGAAATGTTTGGCTAAATTGATAACTGGCAACAAATGAACCAACTATTTCACATAGAAGTAGTGGGTGGCCAAAACCCAAAAGGATAGCTCCATGATTTTCGGAGTTAAGATTTTGGTATGGAGAACTTTTATGACTTTAAGCTTAAGGCAAAATCCACAACATAGATGGTTTGCTTCACTAGGCTGTTTTGTTTGTCAGCGCATTTTAAAAGTTATGTTTCTACAAGCTCCGAGTTTTGTAGCTACTGAACAAGGTAGGATAGGAATAAATGACTCAAATTTTGCATTGATTTTTGTTAGGCAATCTGTAGTAAAATCCTAGGACTAATCAGAATTGTTTGTATATTAGTTGAGAGCTCTAATTTTAGTGTAAGGTTATGAAAAGGAGCTGAAATCAATTGCATGTAGCAAAAGTACACGTTACTACTACTGAAAAAATTAGTTATTTAGATTATTGCTGGAATTTGTAGCATAAGTGCTTGACAAGCATTGGTGCGTAGCCATCAATTATGTGAAACTCCTTCCTAGTTGGCCATCTATACGGAGGATTTGCTTTCTCATCTCGGTATTTTTTGGTTAATATTTCCGTGCTTTCATACCACTTTACAGTTGCACCGAGTATTGTCAAGTTTCTGCATGTTTGTTTAATATTCTGCTTCTCCAATGTAACGCATTGCTCTTTTCATCGCCTTTTTGTTTGTCTTATAAATGCTCCCGTACTACATATGTTGAGATTACAGTATCAAGACCTATGCTTTAGCCACTTTTACATTTATTAATACCTGGATAAATTATGAGTACCTTGATTTATCCATTTTGGGAGCTGCCAGCAACAGCATCATGCTTAATTTTTTTTCCGCGAAGATGGTAGCGTTGATGGGGCTCAGTTTACATGGTTGTAGCTTGCTCTTGTTGTTCCCTTGCAAAACTTGTAATGGCCCTACACAGGGTCAAAGGGAATATATTAATAGAGAACCATTTCTACCTAGTTGTTCATTGGCCTTCCTGCATCCTCATTGAGTGGCCCAGTACTTTTCAATGGGCAATGTACTTTACAATTGAGTGTAGTAATACACATTACATTTTGCCTACTATTTTATACTTCTTTCAGCTAATTTCAAGTGTACCTTTTTCAGGCTGAAGATGAAGAGGATGAAGCTGAGGAGAATGAACCAGATGCTGATGTGGAAGACAAAAGCAAAGTGACCAGCGGAAGCAAAGAGTCTGGATCTGCCCTGCCAAACAAGAGGAAAAGGGACAATGAAGATGACACTAGAGGGGACGACTAATTTGGTCCGGCAGGGGTTTTGCTTGATCCTTGGAAGCTTTCCTTGCAATGGTGGTCTTCAGAGGCTTCTTTCAAGACGGTGTAGAAGACTTAGTTGTTCGTTAATTAGATGGCAATTGCTAGAGGATTTTCTGGAAGTTCTCTAATTTTAATTCAATACTCGGACATCCTCCCTTATTGTACTCTTGCATTCTGTGTCTTTCCGATGCAACTGATCGAGAGACTGGTTCAGAACATGCTGGTTCTGGTTCTGCGGATGTTGAGCTGCACCATGGTTGTAATATAAAGATGTTACGTTTACCGTCTTGCCTACATGAGTTTAAATTTGCTGGTGGGTATCATAATTTGAACCTGTTCTGGTTGCACTTTATCTCTGCAGTCTACATGGGAAGCCCATTTTAGCGCGCTCGTGTCTTGTCAGAATGTGGTGAGCTCGATTCACATCTTTCACCATCGAAAATGCTAATTTATGTGTTTCTGACAATATGGGTAGTGCCTTTATGCTATCTGGCTGGAGAACAAGTAGTCGATATCTGCAGTACAGTAACACACATCAGATCGAAATATGGAACGAGTCAGATCAATGTTGTATAAAACAGTCGGAACAGCCAATTAATCGTCTGTTTAATCGGAGTCGTCAGGCAAAATATCACATATATATGAATCAGAGCATAGTTAACATTTGTGAACGTCAAATCGGCCGTATTATCCGATTAGTCGGTCGTTTCCGTATAATCGCCCTGCATAATTGACTTGTTTCCGTATAATCGTCCCACATTATTTGATTAATCGGCAGTTGATGTAGAGCTAGCCATTAATGTTTTCCTTCCACTTGTTAAGCTTTTTCGACTTATTGATGGAGATAAAAAGCCCGCTACAGGATTCATATATGGAGGTTTATTGAATGCAAAGCGTGAGCTGGTTCACTACCTTAAAATGAGCTGGAGCTTTGCATTGCTTTGATTAATGCTGTTGATGACTGCATTAAAGGCAAGTTGGATAGTGACCTTCATCTAATGGCATATTATCTCAATCGATACTACTTTTATAGGATAGAGCTGACATGGTTGGATCTGAAAAGATATTTAGTAGCATTCATAAGTGATAATATATGTTTTTAATCTATTACCTAAACTCGTTGCAAGTCGTATTTTGGTGCAGAACTATAATAGTCCGCCGATTAATCTTGTTATCTTTTGAGTTAGTAATGAAGTTATTATGTACAATTGAAGGGTGGTATAAGTTTCTTTGATAGTATTTGTAACGACTGTTTTTGGGGGACTTACCTCCCAGGTCCGGCCCCCCCCTCCTTCCTCTTTCTTTTCTTTCCCGTGGTCAACGCTGCCGCTTTCTCCTGCGGACGACGCCGCTTATATGCACGAAGTCTCCCGCTCGTCGTCCCATCTTGTCGCCGCCTAAGCATCGCCGCTCGCTGCTTCCTGCTGCCAAGGCCACAAGCCCTCAAGACGCACGCCGCAGACGCCGCCAAGGCCGAAAGCCGCACGGCCACGCCGAGCACCGGACCCTGGCCCTCCGCACTGTGGCCTCCCTATAAAGCCCTCCACCTTGCTTGAGCTCGCTTGCCCGAGCTCCGTGAAGCACCACAGAGCAGAGCCCGCCTGAAGCTCCGTTTGCCGGCCGCCGCCTCGCCTCGCCTCTCGGTGAGTCTCGCCGCAAGAATCGTGCCACGAGCACCCCACGACGCAAGGAAGTTCATCCCCACCTCTCGCCTTCCTTGTCGCTGAAAGCAACCCCGCCGCCTCGCCTTTCTCGCCGAGGCCACCGTCGCCGGGCCAACCCGGCCGCCCCAAGCCGGCCCGACCTCCCCATCCGGCCTCAGCGCCAAGACGACGCAGTGTGCTCACTGCCTCGCCACGGGCTCCGCCTCCGCTCACCAAATCGCCTATGGCGCTGCCTGCTTGGTCCGCCTCAGGCCGGCTCCTCGCCTCCTGCCCCGCCACCCCCACTACACCCGCCACCTCCGGCGACCCCCACGCTCACCACGGGCCTCAAGGCCTCTCCTGCGCCCGGCTGCCTCACCGCCGTCTTGCCTGAGCCGCCTCGCCGCCACTCGTCCGCCTCCCGAGCCTCCGCCAGTGGTCGCCACCTCCCGGCGACCACACGCCACTCGCGCCTGCCACGGCGCCACCTCCGCCTGCCCGCCTGCCCTCCCTGCTCTTTCTCTGAAGCAAAGAAGAAACAGAGAGCAAATTGGGGAATTGGTTTTGATTTGGAGTGATTTGGGAATTGTTGATGCGGCCCCACTGTCATTGGCTTCCCACCTCCTTTTGGGTGACCAGTGGGCCCGTGCCCCACTATTCCCGTGGACCAGCCACCTCATGGCGAGCTCGGCCCACCTTGTCTTGCCGTGGAGCATGCCTTTATTTCCTCTTTCTAAGCCATTTAATCTTCAAAAATCCATATCTTGTCCATTTCAACTCCAAAAATTATGAAATAAATTTCTAAAATTTGTTAAATCAAGATCTTACTAATGGCATAGGACTTGATTAATTTAGAGTTTATTTATTGTTCCTTATTTATTTATTTGCTCTCTTTTCCGTTGTGTCTTTTTAGTATTCTCGCGATTAGGATTTGAAGACGCCGAGCGACCCTCGAGTTGATCAAGACCAAGATTATCAAGATCCCTAGCCTTTAACCAAGGCGAGTCAATACTTTGACCATATTGATCCTACATTTTATGCAAATTATATTCGTTTAAATTAGCAAAATTGCATGCTTTATTTCCTTATCAAATGTATGTTAAAGCTTAAGGTAGTTAATTTCCCACTTGTTGAATAATTAAATTAATATGCCATCCTTGATAACTTGAATCCATTAATCCTTGTCACCTTAGTAACTATATGGTAATACTAGTTATAGGTTGTACTAGCGACATGCTAGTTTTGTTTAAAACCAGGGATATTAAAATATCCCAATCATCATTTCTCAAACATAAAATGTTTGGGTAGTCATTGGTGGTCCATTGGCTAAAGGTTGTGAAAATAAATTGGTTTTACTCCCCAAAACCCCAATTGCTAGTTCTATCTGGGCGGATGGTGAGGCGGTGGGTGCTCGGGAGCACATGGTTGGTTGGCTTGTGGAATGAACCGCCAGATAACCCTAAGGACTTAATCTTGTCATGACCTCCGTGTTAAACATGTGCAACCACAAGTCGCAAAGTGCAACTTGGCCTAGTACAATTATTAAACCTCGAATATGTCTCACACGGTGGAAAAAAAAAAGTATCATGCAAGCTTATGTAAATAAGGTTTGAAAGGGACACCGAGGCAAGGGTGAAGTTGCTCGGTGGGGTAAACTAACTACTCGGCGTGGGGTAACATCCCACATGAGCGATGGGCGCAACCCCATATGGGTGAGATGACGGAAGGGCGAGGTAATTAGAAAGTTCTTGTGTGGTCGCCCAACTACATGACTACGGAATCATGTGGGTAACGGGTATGACTATCTCTTGTGGGTAAAGTGTACAAACCTCTGCAGAGTCTAAAGCTGTTTAAGCAACCGCGCTTACTGGTCAAAGGCGGACATGAGAATCATAACTTGAGTTAGTTCTATTTCAAAAAGCTTTGTGGGTGGAATGGAAAAATGGTGGAAGGGCTCACCTAGCCCTGCTTTTGGATTTCTCCGAGTCGCCGAGCTCGATGGGTGTGGTCTTTGGGCAGCCCCAATTGAAAGGATGCATTGGTAGAGTTTCACGGATGGAATCTCTACTATTATAATTATTGCACATTAATCTTTTACAATTGTAAATTTGTTAAAAATGCTAAATCATAGGATTTGTAATTATAATATTGGAAAACCGGCTTCATAAATAAAAGAACTCGAGCCATCCTTGTTAAGCCTTGCATGTATATAATTGCATTGTGTGTTGGCTCATGAAAGCACAGTAGTAGTGCTCATCCTCGCTTCTCCCCAACCTCCGGATAATGAAGACGACGGAAACTACGCTTTCTACGATGGCCCGGAGATGATGGACAAGACTACGACAAGGAGTAGTATAGTTCTCAGTAGTTTAGATCTCGCCTGATCTAAGTAGACTTCGTTGGTACCAGCATAACCGATATTATCCAACTCTTGGTTAATATCCGTCAGACATTGTGTTACCCCGCCGCGCTTTCTGTGTGAGATGAGCCCTACCTCACCTTTTGCTTCATTGTAGTTTACGCTGCTCTTTTGTGATGTAATCAATTTGGCTCGCTCGGCCCTTTTGTAAACTTCGACCCGGCGTGGTCTATGTTACTCATTGGTTGTAATATTTAATATTTCAGTTCACGTTTGTATGAATGAATCAAGCAATGTGTCTTGTGAAGTCTTATATCGATCCGGGAATAACACAGTGATTTCACAGAGGATTTGGATTCTCAAATCCGGGTCCGGCAATATTGGCAATATAATGTGTTCAAATATCTCTGAAACTAGCATTATCATAAAATATATGAGAACACCAAATTATCCGTATAATTCCGATTAATCATCCGTATTCCGATTAATCGTTTGACGATACTTTATCCGTCCGACAACCGTATTCGCTTTTTTACGACACCGAGTCAGATACATAGAAAAATCGCTGCTTCAACTTTGTCTTCAGGCATTGTTGGGGAGGGGATGCTGATATTCCCTCCTTGCTACGTCGATCTTATCTTGCACTGAACTCCGACAAGGACATGACGTTAACTGAGACAGGAGGAGCGGCCCGTTGCTCACCAGGGCCTCCAGAGGAAGAGAAGGTATCATCTATCTTGCAAGGCTCGATTTCGCCGAACGCGAAGGCGAACGCAGGCTTGGACGGCGGCGGAAAGCTCGAAGTTTCACCGTGCAGCATGACGAGGACGCTGAGCATGGTCGGCCGGTCCGCCGGGTTCTCCTGGACGCAGAGAAGCGCAAGGTGGATGCATCTGAGCACCTCGCTCTCCGAGTTTTGGAAATCCAGTGTCGGATCAGTGATCTCAAGCGGTGTTCCTCTGGTCCAGTTAGCCCATACCTGATCAGAGAGAGGCGTTACGTACTACTTGGTTAGTTTCTGCAAAGCTACCGTGTGTTGCAGATTAGTAGGACACAACAATTGAGGACTCACATAGCTCAGCAAAGTGATGGATTCCCCCACCGATTCGAACGCGTCATTGTTTCTCCTTCCCGTCACGATCTCCATGATCAACACTCCAAAGCTGTAGACGTCTAGCTTGACCGAGAGGTGCCCAAGAACTGCGTACTCTGGAGCCATGTATCCTCTGCCGAACATGAAAAATAATGGATGGATCTAGCTGAGATTATGCGTGGAACACTTGTGAAGAACAAAGAGTAAGTTGATGGCTTTTATAATCACAGTGTTCCGACGACTTGGCTTGTGTCGGTGCTCGTTTCGTCGCTGTTGAAGAGCCTCGCCAGGCCGAAATCTGAGATCTTCGGGTTCATGTCGGCGTCTAGCAGGATGTTGCTGGCCTTTAGATCACGATGTATGATTTTTATTTGCGAATCCTCATGAAGGTATAGTAGGCCTCGTGCTGTTCCATATATGATCTTGTACCTCGTATACCAGTCTAACTGTGCACGCTTCTCAGGTTCTGCAAAATAACAAAGTTATGCTGAATGAAGGTTCTCACGATATTTTAAGTTTACAGTGAAATTCAGTAACTTGTCTAGAATTGTGATAAAGAAAAATGGGGTAATGTTTAGTACCAAAAATAATGGTGTCTAGGCTCCGATTAGGCAGGTATTCATAGACGAGTAATTTCTCCTGTCCCTTCAAGCAAACACCGAGAAGCTTTGCAAGATTGTTATGACGAAGCTTGGCAACCAATAAGAGCTCATTTCTCAACTCCTTCAGACCTTGGCTTGAGGCCCTGTCCAGTCTTTTCACAGCTATTTCCCGTCCATCAGGCAAGATCCCCTGGAATTTGTGGGTTAATGTACCGTTGTACGTGTCTCTCTCTCTCTCTATATATATACAGACGCTTGTTCGATACTCCCGAGAGTACATACTTCCACTTCGAATATACCACTTAAACAAATATATTACACTTCTTTATCATATTCAATATACTTAAATACCAATTATAAGATACTCCAATGCGACTTGATTGAAAATTTTTCATTGGAGTCCTTTATTTTTGCTATATATCCTTCTTCATATATAAAAGAAGTATATACACAAATTTTACTATAAAAATAGACTTTAACGTATTTGTTTTTCATAGAATTCACATTGGAGTATCTTATAATCATTATTAGAATATACTCAAATAGATAAAGAGGTATCATCATACGATTTAAGTGGTATAAGAGAAAGTGAGTCGTGATTCAGTATACCATACTATGAAACTTCGAAGTACCATACCATTTTCATATATATATATATATATATATATATATATATATATATATATATATATATATATATATATATATATATATATATATATATATATATATATAAAAGCTCATGGGATAAGATATCGGAATATAAGTATCACTACTACGTAATGCACCTTTGGTCGAATCGCCAAATGGGCAATAGTCTCGGAGAAAATTGCGCCGGGACCAAAGATCTTTAGTCGGTTGGTAACACCAACCGACTAAAAGTCCTCGCCCAACGGCTGGTGGCGTGCTCGGTGGCGAGCTTTTAGTCCGGTTGGTGTTACCAACCGACTAAATGTCAACCTTTAGTCCGGTTGGTACTACAATCCGGACTAAATCTTTAGTCCCGGATTGTAGTACCAACTTGGACTAGGTTGAGATTAGTCGGTTGGTAACACCAACCGACTAAATGTCCTTCTATTTAAACTCTGCTTGGCGTTAAATCACAGAGCAGGGGAACGCCGCTTGCCATGGCCGACACGCCATTGGCTGCCATTGCCACCTGCCGAGCTGTTCATTCACTCAACCGTATTCACCGGCGTGTTCGCGGTAAGCTCTGATGCTAACCCTGCCGTCCATTATGAAAAATATGAAATGTGAAATTTGAATAATTTTTATATGTTATAAAATTGCCAATTAATTCATAAATGGAACTTTCATGATTTTTGTAGGCCACAATAAATTTCCAAAAATCATGAAATTTGTTTTTCCACTAAGTTACACTGTGAACAGTCCATATAAAAATTTTAAGACTATTTGGACAAAGTTGAATTTATACCTATTTTATGCTTATTTATTTAATTATTATTCCATGAATTTTGTAGGCTAAATTAATGATCCAAAAATTCTGAAAATTGTTTTTCCATCTAATTAGGCTATGAACTATCTGTACAAAAATTTTGGGATCAATCTGAAGACTTTTATTTTTCACCTTATTTAATAATTATTTAAATAAATGAAAAATGACTTTTACATGTGTTAGTTAGGTTAAGCTTTGAGGGTGTTTGATGAGATAAGTCTTATCTTATCAGATCCAACCTCTTGGGTAAAAATAATAAATATTAATTTTGTTTTAATAAATAAGTTTAATATTTAATTATTAAGTAATTAGTTAATCTCTTAATTAGCTTAATCACTTAGTTATTGTTTGCCTTTTGGATTGATTGTTGACTTAGTAATTATGTGATATGTCATATAATGCAGACGATGACACGCCATTGGATGTACAATGTCGATCGCCGCTCCAAAGAGTTCATTGATGGCGTGCATTATTTCTTAAGAGTGCCGAGGCAAACAAGCGGGATGGTTTCATGTGCTGTCCATGTGCCCTGTGTAAGAATTTGAAGGAATATTCTGGCTCAAGGAGTCTTCACTCACACTTGTTGAAGTCGGGTTTCATGCCAAACTATATTTGTTGGACCAAGCACGGAGAAACCAGGGTTATAATGGAAGAAGGTGAAGAAGAACAATTGGACCCTAACGACATTATTGCTCAATACGGTGACTTCGATGATATCGCAATGGGCGGTCAAGAAGAGGCAAGGCGTAAGACACACTCGCTGAAGATGATGCTCTTGGTGATGTCATTCGTGATGCACAAAGAGATTGCGAAAGTGAAAAGGAGAAGGCTAAGTTTGACCGCATGCTAGAGGATCACAAGAAATTACTATACCCGTCCGCCGAAGATGGGCAAAAAAAGTTGGGTACAACACTGGAGTTGCTACAATGGAAGGCACAGAATGGTGTATCCGACAAGGCATTTGGGCAATTACTGAAGATCCAAAAAAAGATGCTTCCGGCCTAACGAATTGCTCGCCACTACGTCTGAAGCAAAAGCAGTCGTCGCCCTTTGGGATTAGAAATCCGTAAGATACATGCATGTCCTAATGATCGCATCTGTATCGTGGCAAGGACTACGAGAATTTGGATGAATGCCCGTATGCAAAGCGTCGCAGTATAAGATCAGCGAGATGACCTGGCGATGTTGAGGGCGAAGAACGCCCCAGAAGAAAATCTCGCCAAGGTTATGTGGTATGCTCCTATAATACCACGCTCAAACGTCTGTTCATAAACAAGGACCATGCAAAGTTGTCGCGATGGCACAAAGAAGACCGTAAGGTAGACAACATGTTGAGACACCTGGCGATGGGTCCCAGTGGAGAGCAATAGATGAGAATTCCTGAGTTTGCAGATGACGCAAGAAACCTAAGGTTCGCTTTAAACACGGATGGTATGAATCCTTTGGGGACCAAAGCACTAGTCATAGCACTTGGCTGTTACTCTATGTATCTACAACCTTCCTCCATGGTTATGCATGAAGCGGAAGTTCATTATGATGCTTGGGTGCTCATCCAAGGCCCGAGGCAACCCGCAACGACATCGATGTCTACCGAGGCCATTAGTTGAGGAACTCGCTTATGGAGCAAACCAGTTATGCGTGTGTGGGATGAGTACAAACAGAACACCGACTGCGAGCATTGTTGTTCGTAATAATCAATGATTGGCCCGCTCTAAGTAATCTTCGGAGACAGATAAACAAGGGATACAATGCATGCACACAATGTTTTGATGACATTGACGGTATATATTTGAAAAATGTCGAAGGTCGGTACCTTGGCCATCGCGTTTTCTTCCTATGAATCACCAACTAAGAAAGAAAGGCAAGCATTTTAACGGTAAAAGCGTAACACGAACCAAGCCTCGCGAACCTTGGCGGGAGGATGTACTTGATATGGTCAAGGATGTGCAAGTAGTCTTTGGAAAGGGACAAGGCAAATAACCATTAGAAAGATGCTAAGGACACGCACCCATGTGGAAGAAGAAGTCCATATTTTGGGAGCTACCCTATTGGCAAGTCCTAGAGGTCCGCAACTCGATCGACGTGATGCACCGACAAAGAATCTTTGTGTGAACTCGCTAGGATTCATGGATGTGTATGGAAAGTCTAAGGATTCACTCGGCACGACAGACTTGCAACAAGATGAAAGAACGAGACAACCTGCATCCAGAGAAGACAGACGATGGACGCCATTACTTAAGACCTGCTAGCTTCACTCTTAGCAAAGAAGAGAAGGAAAGCATGTTTGAATGCCTAAACAGCATCAAGGTCCCATCTGGATTCTCCTCCAATATAAAGCGTATAATAAATGTGCCAGAGAAGAAATTCCTACACTTAAAGTCCCATATCGCCACGTGCTTATGACGCAATTGCTTCCGGTTGCTTTAAGAGGAATTCTACCTCCACATGTACGTCTGGCCACCGTGAAGCTATGTGCATTCCTCAATGCAATTTCTCAGAAGGCAATCAATCCAATGGAACTAGCTACTCTACAGAATGATGTGGTTCAATGTCTTGTCAGCTTTGAGTTGGTGTTCCTCCATCCTTCTTTAATATCATGACACACCTCCTAGTTCACCGGTCAAGGAGATTAATATTCTCGGTCTGTGTTCCTACACAACATGTTCCCTTTGAGAGGTTCATGGAGTCTCAAGAAATATGTTCACCAAGCGTGGTTTCGGCGAAGGAAGCATCGCCAAGGGCTACGGACGAGGAGGTCATTGAGTTCGTGTTGACTTCATTCCCGACCTTGACCCGATTGGTGTTCTGAATCGCGACACGAGGGAGACTTAGTGGAAAGGGAACACTAGGGAAGAAAACATATATCGAGACGGGGACGATTATTTCAATAAAGCGCACTACACAGCTTCTTCAAAACTCCTCCGTGGTGGAGCCGTATGTCGAGGTACACAAGGAGTTCCTACGATCCCGCTTCGAGGGAAGAATGAAGCTTGGATTAGGCGTCATCACATGGAAACTTTCAGCGGTTGGTTGCGAAAAGAATGTCGTGGTGATGACAATATTGATGAGCAATCTGTATTTGTTGGCTAGGCAACCATCGTGGCACATCCTCACGCATAAAGGGTGCGAGATAAATGGAAATACATTTTACACCGTAGCCCAAGATAAAAGGAGCACTAACCAAAAGCATTGGTGTCCGCAGAGATGCCATGCACCCAAATGGAAAGAGGCAAACATATTATGGCGCATAGAGGAGATTTGGGAACTAGACTACGACCTAATTTTAAAGTCCCTTTGTTCCGGTGCCAATGGGTGAAGATGACCGGGAGGCGGGTAACAATGACAAGGAGTATGGAATGACAACAAGGACCTCAACAATATTGGGTACAAAGACGAACCATTCGTCCTTCTTTGGCGATGTGAATCGGTGTTCTATGAAAGACATGTCTACAAAACCCAAGAGAGGGAAAACGAGCGACAAATCAACCAATGAGCCAAAACGCCACATAGTTCTTTCAGGAAAAGAAACATCGGGAATTGAGGACAAGTCGACAAGTCAAGATTATGAAAGGATGACCGAATCCCGCCTTCGGTGTGACTAAAGACCCAAGCATCTCGCTAAATGCCGAGGACACTCCATGGTTACTAAGATGATCATAACCAAGGGTCATACGTCAAGAAGAAGTTCACCATCGTGTCCGCTTGATATATAGTGATGTTTAATAAATAGTGTGTATTAGAGATTTTATGTAATAATTGTAACTTCAGATGTTTCTATCATATTTTTCTTGTTTTTATAGTTTCAAATGAAATTCCTATTCGATAAAAGGACACATGTACCTCTGTGAAGCATGTCTTCTCCACCCGGTCACTATAAAAGTCGTTTGAAATGTCAATAAGATAAAAGGAAATGCAACTATTATTTTTAAAAAAATTTATGCTTAGTATTTAATTTACTATGCATTTAACAAGAATTAGCATATAAAAAACAAGAATTTACAAATAAACTTAATACAAAACCCAAGCTGTGAAAAACTGCGGGAGGCTGAATAGTGGGGACCTTTAGTCGGTCAGACACTGCTTGGGACTAAAGGTCACACAAACGGACTAAAGGTTCTCTCTGGAAAATATGTCCCAGCAAAAACCTTTAGTCCCGGTCGTGGCACCACGGGACTAAAGGTCAACCTTTTAGTCGTCCAGATTACCACCGGGACTAAAGGTCTTTAGTCCCGATTGGTATACTGCTTGGGACTAAAGGTCCTCAAGATTTAAACAACAGATGGCTTCTTCCTTCTTCCACCCCTTCCGCTCTCGTCTCCTCGCGCGCCGGGCGCCTTCATCTCCGGCCGCGCCAGTGCCCCATCTCCGTCGTTCTCCATCGTCACGCGCGTGCCACGGAAGCTTGCGTCGCCTTCCTCTCCGTGTGGCGCCCACCCAAAGAACGCCTCGAGTCGAAGTTCGCCGAACCGGCCTCATCTTCTTGAACCGGTGCACCGCCGCCAGAATCGTGATCGCCGCCGTAGCACAGGTGAATCCCATCTGGCCACACCTTCCCTTGGTCCTCCTTGTTGTTTCCCCTCTCTTGATTCCTCCTCTCCGGCACCGAAGCTCCGCCGCCACGCTCGCCAAGTACCGCCGCCGTTCATCTTCGATGCCGGTGAGTCTCCGTCCATCTCGGACCAAACCGTCGCCTCCTGTAGCCCAGGGCAGTGCCGCCGTTCCATTTGTGCTCTCACCAATGCCCCAGGGTCGCCGATCGCCGTCGATGAGGGTGACCCGAGAGTGCCCTCTTTTTGTGACCGGCCATCGAGCCGAGAAATCATTTTGATGAAGGATTCTTGGACGGGACTGCATCTAAATACCTCAGTTCTCTAATTCTCACTAGAAATCGAGAGGTTTTTGCGTGTTACGAGTCCTTTTGCTTGTATGGCGATCATCACATTTGATTTAGTCTAGTTGATGAGCGAAAGCGAGTAGCAATGCTCTGAATAGGTTTTTTGTCTTATTGATGATGTGGAGCTACATGATTGTATACATACATGGCCCTTTCTCGATTCCATGAGTTACATTGTTCTGTGGTCACTTTGTTTGTTCTCGTGACCAAGGAATTACATCTTGCAGGTGTTTCAATATTTGTCACATGTGTATGGTTTCCTTTAGATAGATGATGATACACGCCGCTATTTTTCTTTCGCTTGTAGATACTTTCTGGTTTCATCTTTCATGTCAGAGGCCAATAGTATCTCGCTTGATGTAGATATATCTTTGTTTCATCTTTCATGTATAGAGGCCAATTGTATACATTTGATGTAGATATATGATGCTTTGTTTGTTGATTCTGTTTTGATGTATAGTAGCTTATCTCTGGTTAATATTCATCTGTTTGGTGAAGATATATCTTTCTTTGTTGTTTGTTGGTTACGTGTTTTGATGTATGGAACTCGAAAATATATATGTAACACTCATCATTTGGGCGATCCGGTTAAACCAATGGATGCATGGTCCAATGTAGATAGTGCAAACATGGAGCGAACCCAAACCTTGGTCTCCGCCCCATTGGATACGATAGGTTAGGTTCGGTTTGAGCCTAACCGAGCCATTCCCACCCCTATGTGTGGTGGTATTAAACTAAACCGAGATAATACGGTGGTATTAAAGTGAACCCCACATGCATCAACATCTCCATGAACTCAACACGCGACACGAAAGGGCACGCACGCACATCGCCGTCGATCGACGGGAGGCCGTGCCGCGCATCCTTCTTGACTACGGGCGGGCAGCGCGGCGAGTGCACCTGCGTGCTCACGTTGCCATCAATATGTTGTTTTCTTTTGTCGATGCATGTCACGAACCGCACGCCACTTGATGCGAAATCATAACCCGATCACGAACCGTTCTAACGCCCTACACATATATTTGCGAAATGGCCAATTCGAATGACAACATGGACGATGCCATGATGGATATTATCAACAATGACGCCTTACAAGGTGCCCAATTGAAGGTGATGACAACAATCAAGAAGTAGATGGCGAGTCAATGCTTTGCCGATTATGAAGATGAGCAAGACAATGTTTGGCGAGGTCTATCTACAATCTCTTATGTATACATGAAATTAGAATAATTTCATTTGTTGTATAAATATATTTATTTAAATCTTTGTGTTTCTACATTCGTAGCCCTCTCGGATCGACGACAACAACGGGAAGAGTAGAAATGTACGAGGTCCAAGAAGCCGTTGGAGGGTCGGTTCATTCTCTCGGAATTCGAGGAGGATACAGCAAAGTACTTGGACCACATGCACGTAAATTTGTCACCCTTGTGGGTACCTTGTAAGGGACGGGATCCCGATCAATGCTCGTGAATGGAAGCAAAAGAAAGTTGCTCCTCATATTAGTTTTGTCTCCGATCGTGACAAGGCACTAGTTTGGCAAGATGTCCTTCAACATTTAGGCGCTCGTCTGTAAGATGAAGCTTTGAAGGAGAGAGTTAGGAAGCTGGCTATGAAGAAGATGGCCACACAATTCCGGTGTTGAAGAAGAAATTGTACAACACATTTATCGGGGAAGAACTCCGACGCCAGATTTCAACACTAAGGCCTACGCTCAAGTTGAGGCCGTTTTGGGATGAGTTTATGCAGTTCAAGACATCGGAAGAGGGTGAGGCACGGTGAGAAGGAACCAGCAGAATGCCCGACAAAAGCAATACCACCATCACTTGGGATCGGTGGCTACAGAGTGCCATTCCTAAGTGGGAAAGAATGGAACAGGAGATTCTTGCCAAGGATCGAACAGAATCAATCAAGCGGCTCGGCGCCAAGTATTGGTTTTTCGGTCATGGGGAAGCCCGACCTAGAGAGGAAAGATAGTGTATGGCGCAAAACTCCAAAGAGCAAGAAAGATTTGCTTATGCTCGAGGCTTACCGAGAGTGGCGGAGGTGGCAAATTAACGAGAGATAAGGATGGCCGACATCATGGAGAGTCTTGAACACTGGGCGAACAAGAGGCTATGGGGAGGTGTCGTGGGAGCATGCCTTCCCTAAAGACAAAGCCACCTATAGAAGCCGCCAGAGAAAGAAGTACGAGGAGGCAGAGCGGATGCGCAGGATGGAGGAAATGGTTCTTGAGTCACGGGAAGTGGCTCGTGAAGCAAGAGAGCGAAAAAGCACTTGAAGCCAAAATGAATGAGGAAATCAAAAGGCAAGTGCAGATAGCAAGAAGTTCCATCCAAAGGCAAAAGCGCATCGAGCCGGAGTCAACATCGGCCCCTAATCGGTGAAGCGATTCGCGCCTACCTGAGGTGCCGGTGATTCAACATGACGCAGTGCGCTTCCCGTGGATGACATCACCGATCCTCTCACGACATGTGAGTTGCACATTCAATGGGAATGCCCAGTCATGGTGGCTATCGGTGTTGTATCTCGTGTCGACCCTACAAAGACACCAAGATGCCATGGGGCATTAATACCTCTGGATATGCTAGCGTCTCGGTGGATAGAGTTGTGAAAGGTAATAGCAATGTGCCTCTTGACATTGAAGGAGGTGATGGGAGAAGACTTTAGGAGAAGCGGAGAAGACATTCATATGTTGGCGCAAGCGCTATATCATTATTCCTAGGGCTTCACCTCCTCCTCCTCAACAACCTAACCCTAGTGCGGATGAAAGTGAACGTAAACATTTTTTCACTAATTATGTATTGGCTTAAATAACGGTTTACTCATACCACGTTGTTTTCACAGCAGAACCTCCCCAACCTAAGTCCAATTATCCATTCACCACCGTCACGGTGATGCGGCGATGACAATGAAGTGGAAGACACGGCCGCATCCCCATCGCCGCTTCCATCGCCACCGGCCGCTTCCATCGCGCCCACGGCGGGCTCCAACGCCGCCATCGGCCGCTTCCATCGCCTCCACGGCGGGCTCCAACGCCGACACCGTACCCTACTGCCAAAGAAGAGGCGCACCCTAAGCAGGCGTCGGCCCCGCCGCCAAGAAGAAAGCCTTAGGGAGAACACCGACTATTTCTAAGACGCAGCGAAACTTTCCTATGAGAAGATCACGAGAAATAGATGCTTTGAAAACAGATGTGGGCGGTTTCTTCGCGAAAGTCAAGGCTAAAAGTGAAGCGGCGAAACGAGAAGCCGTGCTTCAGACGCCCGTAAGTTCTAAGGCAAAGGGTGGGCGCTCACGAGAAAAAGTTACGTCATGCTCGTAAGGATTCGCCACTATCGGACTATGACCGCACTCTCACGAAGTCAATTGAGGAGGCGAAGAAGAAGAGAAGAAGCACGGAAGGGTGTTGCCGGCTCGGGAACAATCACAACAATCGAGTGCCCCGCTAGTTATTGGGAATGAATATGGTTCAAACACGAGCGTGCTAGAACAGATATCCGAAATGTGCATTTGGATCAACTTGATGAATTTTTCATGAAAGCCGGTCTAAGCATTTCCCAAATGTTTCATGGAGCACACATCAAAAGTGCTCAGGAAGTTGATCGATGGAAGAAGGAATATGTATATGGCAAGAGTCTATACAACCCCGAGAAGCTCAAGGAACTTCAGACGCGCAAATGTACTTGTTAAACAAGTGGTACATGGCGGCGTGTCGCATGTAAAAGCGGATGACTATATTTGCGTCAAAATTAGAAACCATCATTACTTCCGTATGGCGATGACATTATAATGGTTCATTTAATGAGTTACACCATTTATGCCACATGAACGCTCTAGACAAATCTCTCATCACCGCTTTTGTATGCATGCGTGATTCTTTCTTTTAATAATCTCACTCTAGCATATGTATATGTATAAGTAATTATCCTCACACTAGCTAGCATGTCTATACATATGCAGAGACATGATGAGAGACCTCACACGTAGAAACAACAAGAACATTGGTTTAGATTGATCCATATATCGTATTCAAGGACCCAAACACTCCCTACGATCAATGGAGACCTCAAACGGAGAGGAATTTCCGGAGGTTCTTGATCAACCAAAAGAGCAAAAGATTTATACTCTTCCCTACAACTTTGGGTGAGTGTTGTTATCGTGTGCACATTTTACTTTACTTACTCAATCCAACATAAAGATATATATGTTGACTCTATAAACAAATGCGACTTTTCATCGATCTTGATTGTCTTCGATCTCTCCGACGGTCATTTGCTAATCTATGACTCGTTGAGAAAACCGCAGAAGATTACCAAGATATGATAGACATTATCCAGGTAACCGATCTTTAAATATTTATTCTCGCTCTTTAACTCGCAATAGTTAATTAACGATCCAATTATTAGGGGGGTTTGGGCTTGGTTCGTTCAGCTACACCGTCCGGATCTGAAGCGCCACTTCTGATCCACACCGATTGGATGTAAGTTGTACTAGCTCCCCGCATCTTTACCTTATCATGCTTCACTCACGCGGGATGACGAGAGTAATCTTTTATATCGTCTGATAATGGGTTCTCTACAGACCACCGAGCAACAATTTGTGTGGATACTACGTTTATGAAGTTCCTCACGGTGTATGCAAAAGAACCCATCTACAGATCGAAAGCACGTAACAAGTATATATAATAAATCCATTTTATTTATTTGTTGCTATTAAATAAATCTTATGTATATTAATACTTTTTCGCTTAATGCAAATTGAAGGAGATATGGTTGAAGGAATAGGTGTTGGATATGGACCGCCTCAAAGGAATTCAAGAGACAATCACAGATTTCTTAATGAGCATGTCCTCAAGCCCGCACCGAAGTTCTACTTTAACCCAGATGAACAATTGAAGCCAAACCAGATTTAACATTTGTATGACATTTAAGTGGAGGACAACATTTGTGTTGTAAATACCAAGGATGCATGAATAATGTTGTAAATTTTATGTGCATATATATATATATATATTATACATATATATAGCTCCATAATATATATAGTTTCATACTTTATTTGTGTGTAATAATGTTCCAAACTAAATTATATGTGGGCGTATACATATATTAGCGAAGAATACGATTTGAAAACCTAATGTAATTGTAAAACCAAAATCAATAATGAATTGAAATGGAAACAAAAAAAAAAAACACCTTTAGTCGGTTGGTAATACCTTAAGGATTAAAGGCTGCCCTGTGGTCCAACCAGCCGGACCTTTTAGTCCGGTTGTTATTACTAACCGACTAGCAAGTCGTCGGTTTAGTCCGGTTGGTATTACTAACCGATTAGCGTCGGCCTTTTAGTCCCGGCCGGGACCGGGACTAAAGTGAGACATTTAGTCCCGATTTCTGGTCCCGGCCTATAACCGGACTAGAGGCCTTTAGACCGGGACCAAACGTCTGTTCAGTAGTAGTGTATAGTAATGGTAGTACCTTGTATACTGCTCCAAAGCCTCCGTGTCCTAACTTGTTCTCTTGAGCAAAATTTGCAGTTGCATATATTAATGTTGACAGGTCGAAGAGAAGTGATCCAGAATGGTCATCTTGGTCGTTAGCTGCAGAAATATGTACTTCGTTATATATCAACATCCATCAAATCTATATAAGAACAACACGTCACTACCAGAAAACTAATCGTTCTTGACGGTGTGGTCATCTTCGTCGTTAGCTGCAGAAATATCTACTTTGTTATATATATCAAATCTATATAAGAACAACACGTCACTACCAGAAAACTAATCGTTCTTGACGGTGTTTCATTTTTCTGTGGCCAGCAACCAACCGTTAGAAAAATACATAATCGTGACTACAATATTGCAATTGTGCAGGTGGCATGTTGGACTTGGACGTATGCATATGCATCGTGCGTCTCCCTTGACCTAGTCTCTTAGAACATACTCGGGTATTTCAGACGTGTTGTGCGATTAACCTTTTAAAACTCTGACCACAAGTATATATATAAATATTAAGATTTGTCACATTTAAGATTATACTAGTAGATTTGCTATCGAAAGTACTTCTATGCTATCATATTCTTACCTAGCGGAGTTACCCGTATAATTACACGACTAGATATTACGATATAGTTGTCTTTGTTATATAACTCTAATGTCTATCGTGAAAATACAATTGTATTTGTTATAACTCTAATATCAATATGATTAATCTGTAATTTTGTAGCCTACCCACACCAAAATAAACGGTGTATATTCTTCTCCTTTTCTCCCGATTAATGAGAGAATTTTTAGAATTATTTTTATTTTTCAAGATTATTGTGGGATTTTACTTCCCTCGGAATGTATAAGAGCACACATAAGATAGGTCACTCACGTAGTGTCTGCGATTTCTTTGCTTTTGCATTTCTCCAGAGGTAGATGGTAAAAATGGACAGGACGATAACAACCACCCCGAGAACAATTGCAGACACTGTTGCTCCATTTTCTCGTCCCCTGGCCCCGTTTCCTGCAGTTACATATATACATACAATAGACCAAGTTGTAGCTTGCAAATTGCAGCAAATGTACAAATGTTCACAAGCAGCAATAGGTATGATACTGCAACTGTGCAAATTGCATGTTGGACTTGGTCGTATGCATGCATCATGTGTCTGCCCCTCTTGATCACCTAGTCTCTTAATACATACTCGTATGCTTCCTCCTGTCGCCGATGCCGTCCGTCCGTGCTATAGTGCATGATTGGGCCGCTGTGAGGGCAGTCCCCCCTGAGAAAAGGTCTCCGGCGGTGGACGCCCGCAAACTATATGTCCCCGTATGTAAACAATAGTAGGCAGAGAAGAGCAGGTAAGTAAGCCATACGTACCTTGCTCTGTAGACGACGGAGGTATCCATGGCGGTGCGACGAGCCTCACCATCGGGCTGCCGTCGTAAAACTCATGCACTTCGTACCTCAGGAGGCACCAGACCGCGTTGATCCGCCCCCCAATGCTTCCGTTGAACACCGCCGGCATCTCGTCCATGAGCGCCTGGAGGCACCCCCGGCATGCCCGCCGTGTTTGGTCCGGCGTGCACTGCACCATCCCGTTGATTCTGTGCACCACGTCCGACGTCGTCGCCGGGAACCCCTTGTCCGAGGTCACAAGCCCGACAGCGTACCGTGTCGTCGTGTTGAACGCCGCCAGGTCGGAGAGCGCGCCAACGAGATAGGCGACGAGCGCGTTGAACCGCTCCGCTCCGCTGGTGACGTTATCCTTACTGGAGCTGCTGACCTGGACCTGGTTGTTGTCCGGGTTCGTCAGGAAGTCCCGATAGGAGTAGCGGAGGATGCAGCGATCGTAGAAGACGGACACGTCCTTGACGCCCTGGCACTGGCCGAAGGCGACGCCCGGCACGAGGGAGAGGCACGACCCACAGTCGGTGCCGTTGGTGTCGCCGCGGCAAAGTCCAAGGCCCCACACCATGTCCGGGCCAGCGCCGAGGATAGCGGTGGCGAAGCCCACGGGGGAGGAGCGGGAGGCGTTTGCGGCGAGGGAGACGAGTAGGCTGCGGACGTTGGACTGGTAGGTGGTGTTGGCGGCGTAGTATGTGCCGTTGTCGCACTTCCAATTCTCGAGCTCGGCCGCGAGGCACGACGGCGGCGCAAAGCAAACGGCTAATAGGATGATTGAGATGGTGCATACGTAAGGTGCGGCCATGAGGCTGTCTACTTGAGTGTATGATCTGCGAGCGCGCCCTGAGCTTCCCATGATCATACGAACCCATCTGATATGGCTAAACCTCGCACTATATGTAGGAGCGGATCCAGAACGAAAATGACCGGGTGTCTATATATATATATCACATATGTCTAATTATGAAGTAATGTTGTATAGAAATTAGAATAGTAATTTGTTAAACAATTCAACATGACAAATAAAAAAATAGCCATCAAAATGCTTACCAAAACAAAGAATCCTATACTCCTAGTAGTAGTTTTGGTTAACTGTGGCAAAGTGAATAAATGATGGATAAAGTTCCAAATCATGAACAATAAATGAGAAAATATACCACGATTAGCAAATTGGATCCCTAAACATAAAATTATTGACTGTGTTTGAGATAAATCGGTATTTTACCTTTACAGTGAGAAATTGAAATTACCAGTGAATAGTGATGACGATTGTTGATTGACAAAGAAACCGAAAGATAGCTCGTGTGGTTTCGCGCCTTCGCCGCTGGAGAATGGTACGTATACTCTCCTTCAGTCCTTTTAAATGCTAACAGCCTAACACATGGTCATTTATCAACAAATACTGTTTCACAACCAGTAGAGACTATCAAGTATCAAGCACTAACGAATAACGACAAGCTCCACTGCCAAAGTGCCAATCCCAAACCATGCTAGTATACTACACAGATCAAAGCATGAAAGCACGAAGCATCATACCCAGTTGGCCAGTTGCATCTTTTCCTGTGTGCAGACCCGCAGAAGCAGTACGCCAATGCCGTGATCGAGCCGAGGTGCTGCCGACGGCCGACGCAGTTGATCCCTGACGAGTGACGACAACGAAGGGCCTGGAGCCTGGAGCAGTTATGAGTACAACCGGCGGCTAGAAATTTCGCAGCTAGACGTCGACCGGCGGCTGGAATGCTAGAAGACAAGAAGTCGACGCCCAGATCGGGCGATCGCGACGCCCGTTCATCTGCTCGCCCACGCACCTTGCCCTCGGTGCCATTTGGGCCGAGCGATTCGCTCGCTAGTTGGGCGCTGGGCAGCTCACTCGCTCCTACTGGTGGTCACACTACCGGCGGAAGGGCTGCTAGCCCACGCGCAGCATGTAGCGTAAAGCGCCAAAGCGCCGCCCACGCCTAGGGTGTTTGTTCGGTTTTTGGTTTTTCGGTTGGTATATACGGTAAATATGATATTGTTAGTTCGATAAACACGGTGTTTTTAAAAATATGGTTCGGTTTCGGTAAATCCTAATTTATTTCGGTACGGTATCGGTAAATACCATATTTACCAAAGTTGACGCGAATTGTGAATGAGTAATAATGTTGCGGCAAGCCGGCAAGTTGCCCAGCCGGCTGCCCGGCAAGCCACCAGTGGCATCCGGCAGCAGTACTTCCTAGTGGCTAGTGTAGTGAGCTCTCACTTCACAATATTAGCTGCAGCAGCTTGCCTTCATTTCTCAGGAGACTGGAGTTGGGAGTTAATACTTAATAGCTAGGACCAACTTGAGTCTACCATGCTGTACATGCACATGCAGCTCAGATGTTGATGGTCGGTCAATAAGACCCACGAGTCAAGACATGTATGTGCTGTAAATCAGTCAAGGAGAATTAGAATAGCTAGGACCAACTTGAGTCTACCATGCTGTACATGCACATGCAGTTCGAGATGTTGATGGTCCAACAATAAGACCCACGAGTCAAGACATGTATGTGTCAGAATCACCAAGGAGAATTAGGCAAGAAAGCGATCAACCTGACCTTGTGACGAAATGGCCGATGAATATGTATATGCACACATCTGACCATGCACCAAACAAGGTACCGGGTCAATGAAGTCACCGACCGGTGGATCCGTGGACGGGCTGATCGCAGTGACGAAATGGGTATTGGCCGACTGGCTGGCTCGCCGGTGGATGGTCATGCACCGAGCTAGCGCCCGAGGCCCGAAACGAGTTACTGTGATCGCGCAAGCACCGTCCGAACTCCGAACATTGCCGATTTCGGTTTTTTCGGTTTTGATCGGTTTTACCAAAAACTGAAAAATCGAATTCTAAATACAGATCGAATCTTGGTCAAACCGAGTTGACCAAGTGCGGTTTAGTATTTTCGGTTGGTTTGAAAATGTACTGACCTACCCACGTCCGTCGGTGTCCTTCGTCAAAACAAACGGGTGTCCAAAGATGTTTATACACGAATCTGAGTTATATATATATATATATATATATATATATATATATATATATATATATATATATAACAATTTTAGATCGGTGTCGTGTGCATCCTGGTAGGTCTTATTGGATCCGCCTCGACTATATGACTATTCATCACCTCTAGCATCTCTTTCGTTCACCTCTAGCATCTCTTTCAAGTTTCAACCATAATATCTAAAATATATGAGAATTTGTTGATTTATATTTTTAACTAGCGTAGTTACCGCATAATTACACGACTAGATATTACGGCGGTAATATTGCTCACTGTGGACTCCACAGAAGAGAAGTTACTTTCGATAGTAAATCTACTAGTATAATTTAAATATGACAAATCTTAATATTTTTATATATACACATGGTCAAAGTTTTGAAAGGTTGATTGCACGTGTTAGGAAGGAAATAGCCGAGTATGTTCTAAGAGAATAGGTAAGGGAGATCGTGTGCCACTTGTGCAATTGCAATATTATAGTCACTTAATATGTATTTTTCTCGATGGTTGATTGTGGGCCACAGGAAAATGAAACACCGTAAAAGACCTGGTTTTACGGTAGTGACTGTACATTAATTTGCTGCAATTTGCAAGGGCAAGGGACCAAAAAATACAACAACGGCGACAAATATTGCAATTGTTCTCGTTGTTATCCTCCGTCCATTTTACCATGTACCTCTCGAGAAATGCAAAAGCAAAGAAATCACAACCATCACGTGAGTGGCCTAACTTATGTGGGCTCTTATATTCCCGCCAGTATTAAATTGGTGGAATTATCATTGCAATTACATAGCTAGATATTACAATGTAGCCATCTTAGTCATACAATTTTAATGTCTATAATTGAAAATACAATTGTATTTGTTATACAACTTATTTATATATGTTTAATCTACATTGTTATAATCTAGCCCCACTAAAATAAATGGTGTAGATTATTCTTTTTTATATCTTGAAATGAGAGAATTTGTAAGTTTTTTTAATGGTTATTGTGGGATTTTTTTACCATCAAAACGAATGAGGTACCTTCAATCTCACGCATTGTCCAATCAACGTGAAGCAATCCATGTTTCGTCACATGTAGGTTCATCAATGACTCTATCAATGTCGGCAAGTTTATCTTATCCGGCTCCCACCGGAACCACCATAGCACTTGCACCGACCCACAAGCCACTTGATGCAACCTGTCGCACCGAACTTCTCGTTCGATCGTTTTTGTTCATCTTGCGTCATGATTGAGTCCAACCACCTCACCCGACATCCTCGATCGTTTTGGACCTCAGTTCTCCTAGCTTAGTCATGATCATTATCACCGTTGACCATTATTGACTCCAAGCCACCTGCACAACAATAGACTAAGAATCCTCACAGGGCAAGGGGCCAAGTGACCATAACCAGAGCCGCCCCACGACAAGTCTCGAACACAATGAGGTTCCCACCTCAAAACATTCATGTCCGTTCGATCTAATGCGTCAAGTCCTAGAATGCTCAATTCCGGGGCTCGATCGTCATTTGGTAACCGTCACGCTTCGGTCACCCCACCCGGGATATGGCTGAGCCTGCTATAGTTGCGGATTCAACCATATACTCGAAGAATTTACCTTCAACCAGAGACGGTTATAACCCAGAATTCCCCTTCCTAGAGGGAATTGCTCCAAGTCGCGATGCGTTGTCTTTCGACTACTCATCAAGCCAGGAGTACTCAACCGCGAGTGGGGACAACAACACTCAAGAGGTCTTTGTCCTCCCCACAGATCCTGATCACTCTTTGTGAAACATGATTGAGCGTGCTTCCCATTGCTCACACGCTTCGGGCACTCGTGGCAATGGCGAGAACACCTCCGTCGACGGTGGAGATCTTGACGTTCATGAGCGTGGCCAACATCCTCAAAGTGATCACACTTCACTAAGGGATGCTTCGACAAACTCAGATGTTGACGATCCTAAGACCATTCGAAGAAGAAGGATTGCAACCCAGAGAATGTTACTGGGCGGGTCCAATAGCAGTCGAAAACTGCTCGACAACTACAACAGATCAATGATCTGATAGAAAACCCAGGTCAAGAGCTTGGACAAACACTAGGCTATGACCTCTTTGCCCAAGAGATCGCTCAAAGGCTTTGAGAAACCATGACCAGGGTCGAGCGATACCGACAACAGCGTGCCGGTAATCATACTAGAGCGGCTCCATCAAATGCCAGCCATTTGAATAACTCTCCTCGTGGAGGACCACAAGATCCAAGCTCTGATCGATCTCCCGACCATGTTGCTGGTCAAAGAAGAAATCGATGAAAACCTCCGACGACTGGTGATCGACAGAAATCTACATCATCAGATGGAGCATGAGGAGTATTACCCTCGTAGGACTGAGACCTATGACATATCAGGTCCATTTACCATTGGGTATCGTCGAGTACGATCAGTTGGCGACGTTAATGTTTCTTTCCCTTAAAGAAGGCATTCTGATGTCATTACCGGTTGTCGGGTATTTTCATCGATCTCCAAAGCGATTCATTTGGCAAACAAGATTTCTACTTGCTAACTTGGAGAAGTTTGATGGGACTCAAAACCCCATCAAATTTATACCACTCTGATCCGAGCCGTTGGAGGAGGAGAACATGTCATGGAAAATTACCTTGCAATAGTGCTCAAAGGCTCTACTCGATCGTGGTTATTGAACCAACCACTCGAGTCAATCTACTAAATGGCAAAGATCTTTGCGATCTACTACTGGCAAACTTATAGGGTACATACAACCACCTTGGAAAGGAGCACGACTTGCACCAAATGCAAAAAGATTCTCATGAGACATTGTGTCAATTTATAAGATGTTTCAGTCAGGTTCGTGATACAATTCCTGAAGTGTCTGACTCTTTTGTCATTAGCACGTTCAAATAGGGAGTCCGAAATCAGAGGTTCATAGAAGACATTGCCTTGAATTCTCCGGCTACCGTCGCTGAACTCTTCAAGATGGTCGATCGCTATGTGACTACTGAAGCAGTCGAGTGGAATCGTACGATCGATCGTGATGACAAGACACTCGAGGAGTGGGTGAAAGTAGCAAAAAGAAAGACAAACAGACTGGGAAATCCAAGAGCAAGTCTAAGAGCAAGAAGCCACAAACTAAAAGCTCGAAGGAGGTCTTAGCCGTGAGTGACAGGGAGCCTCAAAGCTCTAGACAGTACTCTGACGGGGCAAAGGTAAACGCCCGAACGAAAGACAGATAAGCTGATGTGGTGTACTTTTCACAAAAAGGAAGGTCACGACCTCCGTAACTGCCGAGTTTTTCAACAAAAACTCGAAGACTATTATTCTAGCTGTCGACGTCTGGGACTCTCGTCACAGAATAGACAAAACAAGAATATAAAGGAAAAATGGATATCACTATCTATTCGCCAAAGGACTCAAAATGGTGAATGTGTATTGTAAAGAGTATGCTCTGATTATAGGGAAAGTGGCTGTGAATACACGTGGATTAGGGCTTGTATGTGAATCTATGTTACAAGGGCACATAGGCCGGACTATTTATAGTTTTACAAGTGTCGGCAGTTTGTTACAGTGGTGCCTCTTCGCCCAAGGGTTGTGTCTCTTCGAGCCAACAATCGTGTCTTTTCGTGATGACCGTTATCACCGATATCTCCACATGTAGCTGTTATTAACCATACGTGGGTAACCGCTTTCTAGGACCTCCTTTGTGGGGGAGAGGTCCTGGAGTGGTCATGGAGGAACCCATAGAGGAGGTCCAACTGGGCCTCCGGAAGAGGTTTCGGAAACGGTCAAAGAAAAGACTTTTTAGGCCCACCTTCTGACTGCATAATTGATCTTGGGCTCAGAAAACTAACTCAGACCCAGTAAAAATCTAGCTTATCTATAATTAAGCAAATAAAGATACACCCAGATAATTGACTAGTCAACAATCCTCGTTAGCTAGCCCCTCAATTTCAAGTGAAAATAACTTACTTGAAGAGGTTTTTGACCAGAACTACACTTGGTCAAGAAGATAGTTTTACTTGAGTTGTAAATAACTATTTCCCTTAAGAAGAAGGAGTGTCAGCCAGATATTTATGAAAGCAATTCCCAAAGGGACAAATATGTTTTAGTCTTCCGCGATTTATTAGGAACAAACTCTAATAAAATCTCATATGTTAGACTTCCGTCTAGTTTATTTAATTTTATCGTAGGTTATTGGTCTTATAAATAACCACCAGAAGAAACATTCCTTTAGAGACTTCCATCAAATCTCTATCCTCAAAGCATCTTATGAGTAAGAACTCATATTGCTTTGGTATTTCTATTCCTATGATTGGAACATACAATAGACAACATCCACTGACCAAATTGACTTTTCGACCACCTTAGTTTAGGGTGGTCAGATAGTCAATTTGCTTTATGGATTAAAGTCTTTAAGGGATTGATAGAAGGAAACCCCGATGATCAGCTGATCTTCTTTCGAGACGTATATTGAGGTAACTTCTATGTTAAGCAGTTTTGTACCTTTTCACCCACGATGGATACGGGATGAAGATAACTTTGAGAAAAGAAAAAACTTTGCAACTACTTTTTCTTACACATCTCTGATGCACAAAAAAACCTCCTTGACAGAACGTGAGTTATCGTGTCACTGTTAATTGAGGTGCAGTTGTTACATCCTTAAGGTAGTGGGTTTTAAATGCACCAAGGGTATATATATGGATCTTTTACCTCGCTTAGGCACGTTTTTACCCTAGTTATTTTCACTTTCCCCTTTCACCGAGTACCTTTTGTCCTCCACGAACCGTCGAAGAAAAGGATCTCTTAGTCCGCCAATGAACTAAAGTAATGGCGGGATGGAAATCATTAATGCTATCCGCGGAGGAGCTCAAAGGACTGGAGCAAGACGAGCATCTACCGGAGAAGGCTCTCATCGAGTGGCATGCACTGAGGAGGGAGATTGAACCAAATTGTAACATCCCCAATTTTCCGAGCCTTTTTGAAAATTTTCAAAATAAAAGAACCATTTGGTTTTGGTTGAAGTTCTAAAACTTAACTTGAGATTTTGGAATTAAAAGTGTTTAATATGAACTAATCCAACTTCAACTAATCCAAGAGTTTGGTTTGTTTTGAGTTTGTTGGAGTTCTCTGGTGTTGAATTCCCTTTCTCTGTTCGTTTCGTTTTCTCCTTGGCCTAGCTTACCTCCCTCTCGATTTAGACCTCCCTTTTGGTTTAGACCTCCCTCTCGTTTGGACCTCCTCCTCAGTCTAGACCTCCCTTTTGGTTTAGGCCTCCCTCTCGTTTAGACCTCCTGGGTGGTCCTGAGAGACCTCCTGGGTGGTCCCAGGAGACCTTCCGGGTGGTTCCGGGAGACCACCCCTTGAGTCATGACCTCCCCTTTTGTCCTTTAGTTTCTACCTCCTCTTAGGTCACGATCTCCTCTTTTGTCCTTAGTCGCAACCTCCCCTTGGGTCACGACCTCCTCTTTTGTCCTTAGTCGTGACCTCCCCTTGGGTCACGATCTCCTCTTTTGTCCTTTAGTCACGACCCCCCTTGGTCACGTGACATCCCTTTGGCCGCGACCTCCCTCTGTGGCCGTGACCTCCCCTTGGTCACGTAACATCCCTTTGGCCGTAACCTTCCTCTGTGGCCGTGACCTCCCCTTGGTCACGTGACATCTCTTTGGCCGCTACCTCTCTCTGTGGCCGCGACCTCACCTTGGTCACGTGACATCCCTTTGGCCGTGACCTCCCTCTGTGGCCGTGACCTCCCCTTGGTCATATGACATCCCTTTGGCCGCGATCTCCCTCTGTGGCCGCGACCTCCCCTTGGTCACGTGACATCCCTTGGGTCACGACCTCTCCCTTTGCCCGCGACCTCCCCTTGGGTCACGACCACCCCATTGGTTGGACCACCCTCCCGAGTTTTGACTAGCCCCACCTGTCAGTCCTGCTCACCTTCTTCTTCCTCTCGCCGTGTCACTGCTGACGCAAAGGTCTTCGCGCATTAAATGCTGTTGTGTTGCATTAAATGTTGTCGCTTCTGCAGTACCCGTTCCCCCTCTTATCTCCTCCCCTACTTGCTCCCATCTTCTCCTTCACCTACCCTTGAACTTGTGAGCCTCTGAGTCTCTCACTCATCCTCTGGCTATAAAAGTCTGAGCAGCCCTCTTTCATCTCCTTTAGCCTCACCCAACTCTCCTACGACCACTTTGAGTAGTCATATCCTCCTCAGGACCTCTTCCTCAGGACCTCCCTCGCTCTCAGTGGGACCTCCTCCCGAAAGCCCTGTTCTAATTCATCTTATTTCAGAACCTTTTCTTTTGGTTCTTAGTTTGATAGTTCTTGGTTTTTGTTTGGATTCGTGGCATTTATTTGGTTCTTTTCGCACGGACCCGGCGACCTCTACCGAAGAATCTTAGCTCTTCATCGAAGGCAAGTCGTAGACCTTTGATCATATCATACCCAGTTTGCAAAATTATATTGTTTTATACCAACATGCATGGCTAATTGTATAAAAATAGTTTGAAAAATAGCTAAATACCTACTCGACAGTATGACTCCTTGAATACTTGTGATTAACATGTTGACATGTACCTTGGACACCATAGGTTGGGTAATCTTAGTTGGACCTCTTTGTGATACCAACATGGGTGCGTATATTGCTTAGTCCTGCTTTAGTTAGGCGTTGTCTCTCGATCACATGATTCAATGATAATAAATTTGACTTAATGATATATGGAATTGTGGTGCGATACTGCTGTTAATAAAATTTGTTGTGCCCTGCCTAGGGTGGTCATTTGGCCGGGTTGAACCCAAAACTGATTCTTGCTCGGGCGAGTGGTCGATGGGTGGCGGGATGGATGGCTGGCTACAGTCTGAGGAAGTACTTGGGTGCGAGGAAGCACTTAGGTGCGCGAAGCACATGGGATGAGATAGTCTCGCCTGAGCAACCACTAAGGACTTAACCTTGTAAGCCATTGATCCGGGCCATACCATGCAACCACAAGTCTATACTGGGGTGGACCTGGCCAACTAATTAGTAATGTTTTGGTTTGGTTCTGTCATGGTGGCGTGGTCTCTGAGTTACCGGATGGAATCACATGGCGCAAGAGGGGGCCCAGAATGACGAAACCTCAGCGAGCAGAACTGAGTAAAAAATAGTGCTTTGTAAAGACCTTGTCACGTGCTCTAGCCTGCTTACCCAAGGTAGTGAGCAGGGGCATCGACGGATGCCAAACAAACTAGAGAATTCGTGTCTTGTGGGTAAAGTTGTACAACCTCTATAGAGTGTAAAACTATTCGAATAGCCGTGTTCGGTCAAAGGCATGCTTGGTGATTTCACGCAAGAGGTAGACTTTTCTCAAAATGGGTGGTCGTGGTTGGTTCCGAGTGGTGCGGGAGTGATCCGGTGATCACGAGTGGTGCAGGTAGTGGCCAAGGTGGTCACGAGTTGTTTCAAAGAAAACTTGTTTACGTATGTATTATTCTTTCAACTTGTGCTTTGCCATCTACTTCTTCAGATTTCCAATTAATTCTACTTTCCAAAGCAACCATAAAGACCACCTTCTCAAGCTTGACATGAATACTATTTGCATACATTTCCCTACAACTTGCTGAGTACATTCAAAATACTCATGGCTTTGCGCCCTCTGGTTAATCAGTAGCTGAAGACCACCTAGGGACCTCCAACCTCTTCGAAGAGGAGGTCTTTGAAGACCAGGCGTGCTAGGGGACGTCCTCCACTCGATTGCCTATGGGCATGTCAAGTTTCCACATGTGTTCCTTTTACTGCATTGTGTTGTAGCCTGCGTGTGACTCTGAGAGCACTGGACCATAAGGTCTTTTCTTTGGTATTATTGTTAATCATGCTCGCTTTATCTATAATTTGTTGTATGGTGTGATCATATCATTGTTGAAGCTGTGTGGACTAGCTCTTGATCTTGGGGTGGTCGAGAATGCCTGATGGGTCCGGGGTTGCTTACGGGGTGTGACCTAAATCCTCTCGCTGGTTTCACGGTACTTTTGTGCCCCACCTCCAGTGAGTCTCCGCTTGCGGCGTGATTTCTGATCAAGTTCTTAATCATTATGGAATTGAATTGGTTCATCTTGTCGAATTTAGTTACGGTACTTAGCATTTTGCCCACATGTTTGAGGCATTTTTAGGGATAGCCCCTAGTCTACGTTTGTTTAGGTATTACTACCAAATCATCTGCAACAAGAAAGGTGCTGGTGCTTTGGACTATTTTTATTTCAAATTTCAAGATGCTAGCAAGAGGGTGTTTCTCTTCTTGGCTACCAAAGATGTCAGCCAGATATGGAGTAAGGAATGGTTTTATTCCGAAGTTCTGAAAGAGAGTAGAATTACTTATAATCGTAATGCATCACGGAGTGGTCCTCAAAAAGTCGAGCTGCTGACAAGGAGATCAAACTCTCAGATGATGAGAAGAGAGTGGTGCTGGTGATCAGCAACTTGGTAGAGGGAGGTCTAATTGGACGAAAGGTTATCCATGACTTCCTCAAGAACAAGATCTTCCCTCTCCAGAAGAGGGAAATACTATCCTGTAATCATGATGTCCCTAAAAATGGTAACATCTTACTCATCTTTTTACTCAAACTGAATTTTCACAGTTAAAGTAAGTAATTTTTCATTATACTGCAGCTCTCTCAAATGATGAGGTCCTAGCTAGGACCTCAGTCCTGTTAAAGGAGCGGGTTCCAGAAAAGGAACAAATCGATATAGAGGCGCAACCCCTAAGCTTGATTGGGGCGACTTTATCACTTAGGAAAGATCGCATAGTACTAAGTATTCATAGAAATTAACTAGACATAAGAAGTAAATTTACTCATGCCTAATTTGTATGTTTCTGGACAGACGACATCAAAGAAACGTCTCATCTCAGATGTCGGTGCGAGCTCTGCTCCTTCTTTGGCAAAGAGTGCAAGGATTACTTCCAGACCTCCGGTTGCCCCCAAGAAGACTAAACCCACACCGGTTTTAGCCTCAGTTTCGCCAAGACCTCTTGCTCCAATCCCAACTTCTTTGAGACCTTCTACCCGCGAGGTATTGAAAACAAAAGTTAAGATTTCTATTTCTCGATATGTCTCTAACCCCCAGCCAATATCTTCTATATCAACTTTCTTGGTGAGGTGGTCGAGGTGAAGGATCGTCATAAGAGTCCGAAGAGAGATCCTCTTGAGAGGGTTCCAAGGCCAAGGACCTCCTCGACCTTAGTTCCATCCTCGTCGAGCAAAGGAAAGAACCTACATTCACTTGTGAGCGAGGATTTTATGTCGCTTTTAGCTTAAAGTAGCCGAGATCGAGTAAGTTCTTCGATTATAATTTTATAATTTTGGCTTAAAATGACTTATCCTCTCTGTTCTCTTTAGCCTTTTTTACCGTCGGACAAAAGGGACAATCGATCGCTTAAGAACAATTTTCGCCACTAATTGTATTGGCAACAGAGGAATCCTGGCGGAGAAATTCCGCCAATGGAAGGACCTTCTAGGACCACTAAGGAAGTGATCTAAAACATCCTATCAACGGCTACTGGGACGTCCAAAGTTATACCGCTGGATATGGAGGTCCAAACGGAGAGGACCTCCCTAGAGGATCGGATGGAAGAGGTGGTCCATGAGACCATCGAAACTCAAGATGAAGATGATCATACCTTGGAAAGAATTTTATCTTGATAATTTTACTTTGAATTTATCAGTATAAATCTAACTCATAGGATGTCTTAGGAGCTGCAAAATACCAGTACTGATCCAACCAGAGGAGTTTTTCATCTCGTTCAATTGGATCAACCTGAAGATAAAATTCTTTTGGGAAATTCTCCTTCTAGAACCAAAAGAAGGACCTCCAGGACCTCGTGACATCTTTTAAAAGGTGCTGGAGAGTCAACATTGACATGGTAGAGGAGAAAGGAAGTAAGTACAGGAAGTTATTACTCAATCGTAAGATTCTAACTAAATAATTAACTTATGCCTCTGTTTACTTCAAAGGAGTGCTTCTTGGCAAAAGCTAGACAAGAAAGTGTTGAATCGCACTTCATCTTGCAGATTGAAATTATCTGAGGCGGAGAAAAGATCTAAGACGCAGTCACGGTGGTCATGGTCCATCTGTTGACTCGAAGAATGAAAAGTTACAAGAGATCTGACGGACAATCTAAAGAAAGTCATGATCTCTTTGAATAGAACAAGATGCTCATTAAGGAGAAAGAAGATAAATGACCTCTCTTTATTTCTTCTGAGCATCGACCTATTATTTGCAATGCATAAATTTTATTATCTTTTTCGTTCTTTCTTTGAACTAGAAAAGGCAAAAAAAATATATTCAGAAGTCCACTTCTAACAAAGATCTTCATATTCAAGACTTGAAGGAAGTGGAAAAACAGAGTCATACCACCATACAAGAACTTGAAAAGAAGGTGAATACCTTGATGAAGGCCGGCAAGAAAATTACTACGGTTACGGGAAATAGCTTTTCTCGGATCTCGGCTTCTCTATGAGAAATCGTAGAGCAACTGATGGCTCCGGTAACTCCTCTCGCAACCAAGATGACCTTAGGAATGACATTTATACTCAAATTACATATATTCAAAAACACATACTTGCTTTGAAGACTACCATATATCAATCTTTGATGAGAGCAATGAGTCAAGCTTTAAACCGAGTCTTGTTGAAGATAGATCTCCTTTATGGGGATTCTGTTGATCTTCAGAAGCTTGTCTCTGCGCCCAAGTTCAAGACAAAAGAAGTAGGTATTGTGGCCCAAGCCAAGATCACACAAGTGGTGGCAGAGATCATCAGGAATATTGATGCTAGTGCTCCTGCCCTTCCCTCAAGTGCTCCTTGCTCAAGTGTTAAAAAATGACATTGTAATGATACAAATGTTTTGTTTTAAATTATATGGGATAATGTCAAGATTTGGTGTATGATAGTTATCATTATTTGTGTAATGACCCAAAATTTCAATTTAGAGAAAATTTAAAAGTTATTTATTTTTGTGGAAATTTTGAAATTTTAAAAGCTTTTCCTAATTAGTTAAAGCTAAAATAAATTTAATTGCAAAAGCTTTTATCAAGTTTAAGTTGGAAATAATTTTATTAAGTTTAAAATGTCTCTAAAATTTATGAGAATTTTTCTAGAATTTTGGAATTATTTTGCTATATTCTAAAGTGAAATGAATTAAATTGAATATTTAAAATAGAAAATGAAAAGAAAATCGGAAAACAACAATTGGGCGAAACTTGGCTCGCCCATTTACTCACATCGCATACACGACGCCCACGACGCCTCGCCCGTTTTCGGCTGTTTCCTCTCCTCATTCCGCGCGCAAATCTTGACCATCGGATCAAGATCCGGCTGATCGCCGTAGCGCCTCATTTCCCTTCTCATTGCGGGTGGTCCCGCCGACTGCTAAATCTTCTACCTCGCCTCTCTCTTCCTCGCCCAAATCGCGCGGCCGCCATGTGAGCCATTCGGAGCTCCCACAATACCCGTTCCTCTTCCCTTTCCTCGCGTAAATGCACGCAATCAAGTTAAATGCGTTCGCGCCTCCTCACGATCTTCCCTTTTCTCAAGACGATCTCGCGGTTAGCCCACGCCCTAAACCACGGCCGCCATTGATGCCGCCCACGATCTCCGTCTCTCGCTGCCGGCCCTATAAAGGAGCCTCAGCGCTTTGAGCTCCCCAACTCACCACCGCCACCCACTTCCTTTCTCCTTCCCCATACTGCGAATTTGAGAAATAGCTCACGGCCACCAAGCTTCCGTCGTCGAATTGCAGCGCCACCGGCGACTCTCCACCACCGAACCCACCTTGAGTCGCCATGATCTCGTCGTCCCGTCGCGCACCTTTCCGGCCGGAGAGTCACCGTAGCTTCGTCGCCGCCGTTGAACGAACCGTCGCCGCCAAATCCTCGCCGCGGCCATCGTCTCGTGCCCTTGAGCCGCCGGGGTGAGCATCACAATCCCCACACTCCTTTTCTCCGTTGAGCCGAGTAGCGCCTCGCCGTGGCGCAACGCGCCGGCGAAAGCCAAGCATCTGCCGCCGCCGCCGTCCGTGCTTACGTGGATCGGCCATGTCGCCGACAGTCAGCGCCACGTCGCATTTCGCCGAGTCGGCGCCCATGTGGCGCCACGTCATCACAACCCACGGGCCCTAGAATCCCGTGGACTTAGTCCACAAGGATCGTGTCAATGACACATGGGTCCCTTTGTCGAAAAAATTATTTTAATTCATTTAATTCATGGAAAATCATCGCTGACGTCATCGTGCGCAATATTTAGAATTCTCTTTAGAAAAATAATTCGGGAAATTGTTTAAATAATGATTTAGTTTAAAATTTGTAAAATTCATAACTTTTGCATTATAACTCCAAATTAGATGATTCAAGTTGCTAAAATTTTAGAAAATTATTGTCTAACTAAATAAAATATAATAATTCAATTTAGAGTTCATTTTAGTTCTGTTTTAGAATTTAGAATTCTTTTAAATATCAAATTTAGGTTAAAATTTGTAAAATTCATAATAATTGAATCCTAACTCCAAATTTAGTGAAACAAATTTCTAAAGTTTTATAATTTGATTATCTAGCTCAATAAAATAAAATTATTATATTTAGACTTGGTTTATTTTGTATTTCTGAGTTTTATTTGAATTTTATTTGATTTGCCTTATTTTCACGTTTAGACTTTGACGATTAGGAATTTGATACTTCTCAAGACTTAGATTTTCGGTCATGCATGACGAAGGCAAGTTATACTTTGACCATTTTGCCCTATTATTTTAAAGTTAATTAAATTCAGATTTTAAATTATTAATAGCATGCATAATTTTATTCAAGTATTTCAAATTCTGTTTAAATAATTAGTTATTCCTATTATCCTTGTATGCCAAACCTTGGATGTTGCCATGTCATTCCTTTGTCACTTTAGATAAATTATTATGTTTAATAATCAAATGCTTATAAATACTTAGACCATGATTTATGTTTTTGGGAGAATTTTAGCCAACTCAATAAAATTTGATGAAAATTAAAAACTATGGTATTGTTTTACCATAGAGAATTTGTAAAGATGGTTTATTAGAAATAAAATCAAAATGGTTTGGACTTGGGTGAAAAGGATGGATGGTGGGTGCGAGTTTATGCACGGGCTTAGTCTGGTTAAGATTAAGACCGTGGTTTAAATTGAATGAGCCAAGTCAATTGAGGACCGGTCTTTGGCGCATTTTGTTATGCCTTATCGTACAACCACATGTCTTGTATGGGCAGGACTGGCTTAATAATTTGTAATACCTCTTAGTTATTTGTGCTATGTTGTATGTATGGGTGTCGGATAGACGGTTTTCCCATCTGGCGCAAGAGGGGGTTTTCCGGAGGACGGTCAGTCCAATGGAAGCGAAACCTTAGCGGGCACGAGTACTTTGAGGTAGAACATTGTAACGGCCTTGTGATGTTTGCTCTGTCACACGCCTTAGGAAGCGTGGATTGGCCGACACAAAGAGTATAATATCTCGTGTGGGTAAAGTTGTACAAACTCTGCAGAGTAGAAACTATTGAATAGCGCGTCATGATCATGGACATGCTAGCAAAGCCACTCGAGTTAGTTTTGTTTTTGGTTTTAAAAGTGATTTTCACAGATAATTTCAGGATGGATAGTCTTGTGGGAAAATTGGGCGGGTAGCCATTATTGTGATTGGAGGATATCCATCATCTTTTATGGAGGTTATCCACAATAAACTATTGTCATTTAAAATGGTAATTTAGATTCTGTATGAAATGGCTTTGAAATCTAATATGATTATTTAAATTAAAAGCTAACGCTTACATAAAATAACCTTGCCGGTATCCTTTGTCTACCTTATGCATGCATATCAATTCCATATTAGGTGTAACTTGCGAGCACGGTAGTTGTGCTCACTCTTCTTTGAATAATCTTTATTAGAGAAGATATCTACCGGGACGGTGAGGATCTTGGCGCCTAATTGCGCCCAGAGGCGATTACTGTGGCGAATCGTTGGGTCTACTACTATTATTACGCTCATTGTGTTTTACTTTAATTGGCCTCGGGCCCTTTGTAATAAACTCGAATAAATATTAATAAAATGTGTGATATGTTTTGATTATCACTTTTGTTTGATGTGTGCATTAGCTATCTGGACTAATGTATGAACACGAGAGAATTTGGGATCCTTCGCTCCGGGTTCGACAATTTGTCAAAAGTTGATTGACTATATCACGCAAATTAAATTTTACAAGTTGAAAGTCGTATATTTTGTTATGTAGCCCCCACCGGAACACGTGGTCCGCAATGGGAGAAGTGTTTCAGTGAACAACTATGCTAGGATCGATATATCTCATTACAAAACCAATGATCCGGACGGTGTGTATTAAGGAAGATGAAGTCAAACTGTTGGACTCTTATGCAATGAGAATTGGCTTATAGAAGAGGTCCCAAACAGTTGTCATTTTCCAAATGTATACCGATGGCCATTTGATAAGTAAAGACACTATGACCCATGAGCGAAATTGATCAACCGTAGGCACTTACAAAAGATGGTAATCATGTATACGAAAACAATATAGTCCTGATAATAAAATAACATCTGAACTTATATAATATAGGAAAAAGATACTTATATATAAAATTTTCGAAGATGTTCAATGTTCCATGTGTTAGATAAAACAAGACTATCCACCATAGCTAATCTAAGCGATCTGGCCTAGTGACACAAACTACAAAGATATGGACCCTCCCATCTAGAGGACAACTTATTCAAGTTGGCTTGGTTCTCGATGCGTCTTAAGATCAGGTCACCCATATGAAGTGTTCTTGGATGAACCCTTCTATTATAGTAGCGTCTTAGCCCTTGCAGATAGGTAGCCAATTTTAATAGTATGCAATCACATCTTTCTTCTAGCATATTGACATCATCTTCGCGCAAATCCCCCTGATTTATTTGATCTAGGAGGTCTATACGTGTGGAACCTAGCTGAATCTCACTAGGTAGCATTGCTTCTGCACCATTGACTAGTGCAAATGATGTTTCACCAGTTGCTCTACTGGTAGTAGTATGCAATGCCCATAGGACAGAAAAAATCTCTTCTATCCAATTCTTTGAGCATGCCTTAAGGCGATTAAAAACTCTCTTTTTAATACCTTGCATAATCTGACCATTGGCCCTTTCTACAACTCCATTGCTCTGTGGATATGCCACGAAAGTAAAGCAAATTTTAGTGCCAATTTCATCGCAATAATCTTGAAACATGTCACTAATGCATTGGCTTCTATTGTCTGTGATAAGACAACAGGGTATTCCAAATCTTGTAACAATGATTTGCGCAAGGAATTTCTTTCTTCTTTGTAGTCGATTATCTGAGCAGTGACTCAACTTCTATCCACTTAGTAAATGTATCGATGGCCACAAACAAGAATTTATACCCTTTGGGTGCTTGTGGTAGTGGTCCAACTATATCAATGCTCCAAGTCGAAAAAGGCCATGACAAGGAAATAGTTTGTAATTGATAATATGGTTGATGCACTTGTCTAGCATAGAACTGATACTGTTCACAAATCTTAACAAGGTGCATGGCATCTTGTAGAGCAGTGGGCCAGTAATAGCCTTACCGAAAAGCTTTGCCAACCAATGTTCTTGTAGGACCGAAATGGCGACAGAGGGGGGTGAATGTCGCTCTCTTTAAAATCGCCCAGAAAACGATACTCGATATTTTTTTTAAGAAGAAGCAAAACAAAGTAATTCACAGAGAGTTAATTCTGCTGAAACACTGAACGCATGTGACCTTTGAAAAATTCAGCATAAATCGAGACCACCAGATAAAAATTCAACTGAAAATACCTTTGTTTAATCTGCATGCAAAATGGTTGAAAATCAGCAAAAGAAAAGTGTATCAGAGACCCGAAAAACAGTGAGCAATCGGACTAAAATCAATGCAACATCACTTCATTGAGGGCAGCAAGGAAATAAACAAGTCTAAAAGGCAACACGCTAGGAATGAAACTCAACCATGTAATCGTACCAAAAATGGCAGCCCACCAAGCAATAAGCGAAGCATTCAAGGACTTGAGATCATTCTTACAGGCGAATGATGCCACACCGAGCTAACAAGGATGCACCAACTTCGGGCAATAAAATAATCAAGGAATACTCACAACGATAAGCAACCAAACTCAAGTCAATGAGATGCATCCACTAGTAATTAACAAGACTACTCATCGGTACTTCACGCAAGCCTGATCACCGATTTTTTCATAGGGACACAGCGCACGGCTATTTCTCGAGAGCACACGGCAGCGCCGCCAAGAAATTTTTTTCCGGGGCTCCAAAAGCGCACACCGCCTGAGATTTTCCCCCGACCAAAACGGCGCCGCCTGATCTGATTTCTTGCAGGACACCAGGGCACTGCTGGCCGCCGCCGCAAACACAGCAAGGAACAGATCAAAAGGAGAACAGCTATTTGAACAAAGGGCATCAAATCAACAACTGTGCAGCCGATCCAAATGCTTCTCACGGGCAAACATGCTGCCGCCGTCGGCTTAAAGATTTCACAGGCGCATACACAGTCGCTGCACTTCTTAAATCCAATTCGGTCACAGTAACAACAAATGGGTGCAGAAAGAAATAAAAAGGCATCAAGTTGCAGCTGCTCAAAAACCGATTCCTTCTTCTGGATCTACAGGGCGTGCAAGAGAAAAACAAACCGATCAAGAACAGCCGCCGGTTTCTACAAGATACCAGAAAACACGCAAGGCAAAACACACAGATCAAGAACCAGATTTGCACAGCCAAGAGACAAAACTTTGGATCAACTCAAAGCCAAGATAAAGAAACACCATCTCATATTGATCTAAAGGAAGAGAGATACAAGATTGATGCAAGAGGAATGATTATAAGCATTCAACTCATCCTCTCCCACTCTCAAACCTCAAGAACACTCAGCCATCTTAAAGAAAAGGAAGGGGACAAGCAGGGAACAACCCTCAACAACTAAAGCCTAAAGCAAAACAAACTCTCTAAAGCCTATTTTGACTAAAGGAAACCCTAAAATCCCTTGTGGTGTTCAGATTTGGGCAGCACCCCCTCCATCCTATTTATAGCCCATGGCTAACGGGTCTCCACCCGTTCGCCCGCTAAAACCAACGGAGCCGCTCCGCTTGTGCGACTTTGCGAAATTCGTTTCGCCCCTCGCACCTTCGGGAAGCTTCGCGCTCCTCGTCTCGCCGCCGCAACCACCTCGAGTCCACGTCGTCTTTGACACATCCCGACCGTTCGACCTCGGTGCCACTGCACCTAGTCCGGTCCACGTGTCTCGCCACGACTCCACCCGATGTCCTGCAATCACACGGACAAGAAACACATCAAATAGCACCGCTTCGATACATGAAAGCGTAAATACCAACATACTTACCATGACAAAATCCAAACTTGTCGAATCAAAGAATATGCATCCTAATCCCATACGACCAAGTTTGACCAAACCGACCGAGCTGTTGCACCACATAGCGACATGGTCCAAACCACCCAAACCAAACTCGACTTCCTAAACCTATGTCAATTACTCATCACACACACGGGACGACCTCCACATGGTCTCTCAATCTCCCCCTTGATGAGTATATTGACAAACTCCGAAAAAGCGCAAAGATGAGTTTGAGTTTGAAGAAACCAACATGGTCCAAGGAATGAAATGAAGTTAATGACCATGTCGACAGAAGGAACGCTAGAGCACCAACTGAAAGAGCAAATTGATCTCCAAAGCTCTAAACTGTTCCCAACAGACTTTTTCTTCTCTATTCTCCCCCTTTTGGCAATAAACACATCAAGAATGCTCAAGAGAGAATATGACATGTCAATGGATGAAATGGCTGAAGTTTGATTATTCTTAGCAGTTAGAGCCATGAGAATTATCCAATATGACCATAATGTAATACACCAAGCCATAACTCAATAAAAAGGCTAGCTAGATCATGACAAGATATGTATAAGCTAGCTAGAACACATAGATGACAATCTGAAAATGAGGTACATTATGTGAGCAAGTCAAGTCATCAATGAGCAAAGTCTCGCTAGAGATATCCAAGGATGATGCAGGCCATGTCAATAAGCTAAGCGGAACTAAGAAGCTTAAATTGAGACCAAATAGAGTGCTATGCTCAAGATTGAAACATTGGTTAAAGTACTTGATACTTTCTGTGGCTTTAAGCACATTGAACACATATTTTCTTTTGAAATTCATGGTGGTTTCCAACCAGATTTTTGTTTTATCATGTGCTAGGTCTCAAGCCTTATGCGACTACTCCAAGCGAGAAGCTTAAGAAGATAGTCTAGGTCACCCAAAACTCCCCCTAAGTTCATGCCAAGTGCAATGGCAAGCCGTCTCATAGGAGAGAATTGGTGAGATCAGTTTTTTCGCACAAAAGAGATCTTTTTGCCTTTTAACAAGTTGTACTAACTCATGCATCATCAAGAGACTAAAACAGCTCAATCTAAGGCTCAATATAGATTCATCACTCTACCCAGCCTATTTGACATGGCATGAATCATAAAAGGATAGCTCAAGAAAGACTAATCTCGAGTGCTAACATGACAAGTTTTAGTTTAAGTTGAGCAATTTTAATTATCTTATCATGGCAAAAGCTAGGCTACACATATGAAGTCATGATAAATCTAGCAAATAAGCACAAGTCATGGCAAGGTGTAAAGCATTGTAAACATGTCATAGCAGGATAATAATCAAGGCTCAATGTAGTTATATTACAATGCAGAATGCTAGAAATGCAGAAGATCCAGCCCCCCCTCAATAACAGATGCAACTTTTAGTTCAAGTTGAGTTATGTCAATATTAAGCTCTAGAAGCTCCCAAATGAACTCCCCTTGAACCAAAACAGTAAATCGAGAAGCTGGCAAAGAAAACATAAAACAGGCAGTCCTTAAAGCATAGATAAGATATAGAGAATACTATGGCTCAGACTGACTCTCATCTACCCCATATGACTCTAGGACTATCAACTGCCCACTTAACACACCTAGGAGCAAACCGTGCTGCCTACTGCGAGGGTGGCCCAACCCTCGCTAGAACCTACAAGAAGTGAGTGAGCTCAACCTAGTGAGATAAGTAATGACTAATAAGCGACATCCTAAAATCACAAGATAAGAGCGTAAATCTAAACAACTAGACAAAAGAAGCACTCTAATCTATGCTAGGAGGACTAATCCCAAATGCACCCAAAATGCAATGCAATAGTAAGGAGCTAGAGCATAAATAATATAGTAGAGCGATAAAACCCAAAGCTCCCCTCACTCAAATCCATAAGGACAAACCACCCCAAGCTCTCCCGCAGAGTGAAAACCTCGAACTATCCAATGGCTTGGTGAAAATGTCACCAACCGGTGGTCACTCTCCTGGCCGAAGCACTATATCGCCCTTCTCTACATGGTCTCTAAGGAAGTGGAAGCGGATATCGATGTGCTTGGTCCGGAATCTTTGCTTTGGGTTCTTGGCAATGTTAATCATGAAGTGTTATCACAAAAGAGTGGAACAACGTCGATAACTAACCCAAAGTCCCGCAGGTCGAAGTCATCGAGCACTTGGCTCTGAGAATCGGCCGCTGACAACGTGCTCGCCTCTGCGGTGGGTCATGCAACAGGATCGCTTCCTCGAAGACCAGAAACAAGAGAAGTGCCAAGAAATTGGCGGTCTTGGAAGTGCTCTTCCTATCTATCCTCTGACCCGTAAATGCGCATCCGAGAAGGCTCTCAAGGAAAGGCGGGATGAGGAAGAGTACGGATACCATAGTCAATGGTAGCTCGCAGTACGAAAGATGCGCTTCACCGCTGGCGGTGAGAAGCGCGAGGAGAAGCTCAAAGCGAGCGCACAAGCACACGAGAAAAATGTATGTCGGTCTCGAGGCGTTGAGGTACAAGAGGGAGCCAATCATCTTTGCGAAACTCCTTTTGATCAAGCGGCTCGCCATCCTCATCAGGTCAAGATAGGTTTGTAGAAGCCATGGGAGTCGACACAAGCTTACCATCACTCATATCGAGGCGTCTCGGGAGATCACGAGTGTACTTGCCCTGATGAAGAAAGCGTACCTCCCGAGTCCGCTTGATTTGGAAGCCAAGAAAGAAAGTCAACTCACCCATCATGCTCATCTCAAACTCGGTGCTCATGACATCCGAGAGGCTGTGAAACGAGCATGAGAAGAGCTGCCAAAGATGATGTCATCGACATAGATTTGGACGAGCAGAAAGTCACTACCAAGCCTACGGATAAACAAGGTCTTGTCAACTTTACCCATTTCAAACCCATGACTCAACAAGTAGGACTTAAGCCTCTCATACCAAGCTCGGGAGCCTGCTTAGAATCCATCTGTGCTTTGAAAGCTTGAAGACATGGTTAGGGTATTTGGGGTTCTCGAAACCTGGAGGCTGTCGGACGTAGACTTCCTCCTCAATAAGGCCATTGAGGAAGGCACTCTTCACGTCCATCTGGTAAAGCTTGAAACCCTTAGAAAGTGCAAAGGCAAGCGAGATTCTAATGGCTTCAAGTCGAGCTCTGAGGGCAAAGGTCTCCTCAAGTCTAGACCCTCAACACAGGAAAACCCCTGAGCTACCAATCTAGCCTTGTTTGGGATGATTACCCCATCCTCACTGCTTGTTCTTGAACACCCACTTTGTTCCAATGATATTGTGGCCTCGTGGGGGCTCAACAAGCGACTGCACCTTGTTTCTCTCAAAGTTTTCTAGCTCCTCATGCATGGCAATGACCCAAGACTCATCGAAAGGGCGTGACAAACATCCTTGGGCTCAAAGGAGGCAACAAAGGCGAATGGAGGCGAAATGAGAAAAGCGGACTTAGGCGTGTGACACGCTCAAAAGATCTCAATCATCCGCCTGAAGGATGACTTTTACGGATATGTCGGGAGGTCTGGATGAGAAGAAGAAGTGGCCTCTACCTCGTGTGCAGACGAGGCGGGGGCAGAGCCACTAGCTCCGGAAGGCAGGTCGATCATCTTGAGGTGCCGTGGAAGAAGGCATCTCAAGGGAAGGAAGAGGAGGCTGGATCAGGTAAACAACCATCGTCTCCCTCGTCCTCATCATCCACAAAGATAGTCTCGGATTGCTCTAAAGAACCTGAGATATCTGGCCTAGTCCCCGGACTGGCCTCGTCAAAAGTCACCTCACAGGTTTCTACCATTCTACTAGACTCGCAGCCTGGACCACTAAGCCCGCCAAGAAGTCGAGTAGCCTAGAAAGATACCGAATCCACAGGCGTGACTCGAACTTGTCTAGGTTCCCGGACTTCAAGATAAAGCACTTGCAACCAAACACACGAAAATGAGAGACGCGGGCTTTACGCGTATCTCGACTCATAAGAAGTTGGTGTAGGAGTGCCCAAGAAAACTTCGATTGAAACATGGCCTTGTGATGCAATGGCCTCAACCCAAAACTTCCTCGGTGTAGAGTACTCATCAAGCATCGTCCTGGCCATCTCGACCAAGGTACGGTTCTTCCTCTCCACAACGCCATTTTGCTGAGGGACGTATGGAGAAGAGAACTGGTGCTCTACACCTGTCTCACCGCAGAAACTCTCAAAGTAGGAATTCTTGAACTCCGTGCCATTGTCACTGCGGATCGCTCGTAAGGCACCCGGGAGCTCAACAGACAGCCTACTAAAAAGACCTCGGAAATGTGTAAATGTCTCGCCCTTCGAGGCTAAGAAAACACCCAAGAGTACCTCGAGAAGTCATCGACCACAACAAGAACATACCACTTCCCTCCTGCCGATCCTTTTCGAGTTGGTCCAAGCGTGTCCATGTGGGCAAATTGTCTTGCATCGGTCATAATGCTATGTGGGAGGATGAGAAGCGGCAACCATCTTGCCGTCTTGGGCATGGAGTGCAAACAAGATCTTTGACCATCTTGAGTTTGGCGGACCACGAATGAGATCATGGTCGCTAACTTTCGGGTCAAATGGTCAAATCAATATGACCAAGTCTCCTATGCGAGTAAAGAGAGATCGCGGGACTCGAAGCAACTAAACACACGAGAGGATCGCGGAAGACTCGGAGAAATCAGCACGAAGATCCTCCCATAACGAGAAATCCATAAACCGGACTACAGAAGAGTCAAGAATTTTGCAATTGTTTTTCTTAAAGCTCACCTCGAAACCGTCATCAATAAGTGGCGAAAGCAAAGCAAATTTACCGCAGACTTACTAACCAAGGCAACATCCTTAAGAATAAAAGAAGCATTATCGCGACAGTACCTTTGGCGATGACGCCCAGACGAAGCGTCTCCGAAGGTGATCGTCTCATCACAGGAGCGCTGGCTAGGAGGAGAACCAACGGAGTCTCCGGTCATATGACGAGAACAACCGAGTCTACAAGCCAAACCTTCTCCTTCCCTACCCGCGAACTGAGTCAAGAGAGTAAAGTCTCAAGATCTTGGGATAAATCAATGATGATTTTGGCACCCAATCTTGAGTAACACGTCGAAAGCAGATGAAGTAGTCAAGCCCGTGACCTCTATCTACCCTCGCTCTCTGTCACTCTGGCAGAAGGTCTAAGAGCAGACCGGGCATTCTTTGAGTCCAACTGCTACGAAGGAGCGAGTCGGAGCACCTGCAACAGACTGAACACGCCGCGGGTAGCTATCTCGATAGGGAAAACGAGATCTACCCTCAGGACGGCGGAAGTCACGACTGAAAGCAGCATGAGGACGAAAACCAGAAAACTCGGAAAAACCAAGTCCTCGATGCTGCACAAATCCATCAGAAGAAACAAGCCTAGACCTCGTGTTGGTCTTAGGTGCACTCAAGGTGCAGGGCCGACCACGAATGCGCCTAAGAGACTCAACATGGTCTCTCTGTGCGATCTTGGCGCTGAAGCATCGATCGATTGTGTGTCCATCCTTCCGGCGAAGGTGCGGTGATACTTCACCTTCCGAGAGGTAGAAGAACATGTGAAATTACCTTCATCGGAAATCCCCTCGACATAGCCCGCCGACTTGAAATGGACTTTCTCGGTCCCGGCTCGATCTCGATCACACACAGTGCTATGGAGTGCGAGCACGGCGGTGGATGCTTCCTCATGTCCTCAAAGAAGTCATATCCTAGACCACGATTAAATCTGCAGATCTTAGATTGGTCTAGAATAAGATTGAGCTTCTTCTTGCCTCCTACAAATCTCTCGAGAGTGTTCATAAGGTACCGACACTCCAAAGAGAGAGGTGCAAGAAGAAGCGAGGGGAAGAAGAGACATGCAGAAGGTAAGGGAGCAAAAGAAGAACCCGGCGAGAGGGAAGAATGGCTTGTGCACGCACAAACGGACTCTGAAGGACACGATCCTCTTGCTAGCCAGTTGGTTCACGTTGCTAAGCGTCTCATCCTTACCCTGGGGCTTCTCCCCCTTCTCCACAATCATATTGCAAGCACAATGTGGCTTCTCTAGAAGATCCTTAGTTAGCTTCACACATTTCTCATCCAAAGCAATCAAGTCAGATTTTAGTTTGTTACACTTAATGCATGGTGAGCTAACAGGGTCCTTAGAAGCAAACTTAGCCAACTTCCTTTCATGATCAATCATATCTTGAAACTGTTTGGAGACAGCTTCAAGTTCAGCAGTTAACTTAGGACAGTTCAAGCATGAAACAATCGGCTCAAGTAAAGAAGCTTGTAGTTCAGCAATTTTATGATCTGCCCGTTTTAAGTTCATCTTCAAGTTATTGCAATTTTCACAAGACTCGGGCAGATCAAGGAGCATGGCATAAGATCCTCTAGCAGCAATGTTCTTGCCCTCACATGAGGTGGGAGAAGTAGTCTCATCAGTAATAAGTAGGGTAACAGCCATCCTACTCAACTCTAACTCAGCAAGCAGACTAACATTCTCCACCTTAACACTATCAAGTTTGGAGGACACACTATCATGTGAGGTCCTTAACTTCTCCATATCAACTTGACAAAGCGAGCATGTATCACAATCATCACTAGAAGGGCGGATGTAAGAGCAATAATCTCTAGTGACAGTCTATCTATTTCCTTCTCTAACTCAAAGACACCTAGCCTTAGCTTTAGCATGAAAACCTCCTAGCTTAAGAAAAGCATGATTGAGCTGTCAGTAGGTGGGATCTACCTCGTCTGAGTCGGAGTCTGTTCATTGTCGCCGAGTTCGCCCTCGGGCCATGAAGCACATCTTGGGAGAAGTCGTCGCCGCCATCCTTGGGCTCTTGGTCACCCGTCCCGTCATCGTCGCTCCATCCCTCCACCTCGTGAGGTCGAGGTCGTCGAAGGCGGTGAGGCGTGGAAGAGCTTCTTGGCTTTGCCGAAGTCGCGGAACTTCTTCTTCTTTGGCGTCGAGTGGAGGCTTCTTGTTGCAGTTCTTGTCGGTGTAGTCGTTCTTGCCCGAACCGCCAGTAGTCGTTCTTGCCCTTCTCGGCTTAGGGCGGTTGTTCGAATGTGGTTGGGGCCACCACACTCGAAGCAAATCACAGGTCCTCCTCTTCTGTCCCTCCTCCTCTTGTAAGCATGAGAAAACTTCCGAGCTAGGAGGGCGGTTGCTCATCCTTGAGCTGCTCTAGCGATCATCGATTCGTCACGAGAGCGACAAGGAGAAACCACAAGAAGAATCAAGAAAGCCGGAAGAAGAAAGCGGGATTGGTGACTAAGGCCATCGACTGTGACTTCGACCGACGAGAGACAACGTCAATCTCGTGAGTCTTGAGGCGCGAGTACAACGCGTCAAGAGTCAGGGTCGAGAGGTCTGTCGTGTCTTTGATGGTGGTCACTTTCATCTCCCAAACACGCAGATCGAGTGCCGTGAGCATCGACGAGCATTGTCCGAAGTCGGGTATGTGAGACCGACCGCTCGGAGGTTGCTCAAGATCTTGTGAAAACGTCTGAAGCACTCATCTAGGGACTCACCGAAGAAGCATCTCAAATTTGTTGTATTCTCGTTTGAACCGGTCTGTCGAACCATCTTGATCTGGGTGGTGCCCTCATGGTATCGTCGAGGTCACCCGGATATCGAGGCGACGGCAGTGAGATATGCGGTCAAACTCACTCGACTCAAACCACGGATGATGATGTTCCTTGCCTTTGCATTTGCCTCAACATCAACCATGTTCCGGCATTGATGTTCTCATCGGCAGAACAATGAATCGAACCTTGACCTTTCGCCGGATGGCATACCCACAGGCTGGATGTATGTCTCCATTCGGCTCTTCCGAAGGGGTGTCGATGCCATCAAAAGCAGCGACTTGGTCGAGTACTTGTCCATCGCCACGGCTCTTGAGACCGGTTAAGATCTATTGAAAAGAGCTAACCGCTCGATACCAATTGTAGGACCGAAATGGCGACAGAGGGGGGTGAATGTCGCTCTCTTTAAAATCGCCGAGAAAGCGATACTGCGATATTTTTTTTAAGAAGAAGCAAAACAAAGTAATTCACAGAGAGTTAATTCTGCTGAAACTCGAACGCATGTGACTTTGAAAAATTCAGCATAAATCGAGACCGACCAAGAAAAATTCAACCGAAAATACCCTTTGTTTAATCTGCATGCAAAATGGTTGAAAATCAGCAAAAAGAAAAGTGTATCAGTAGACCCGAAAAAAAGTGAGCAATCGACTAAAATCAATGCAACATCACTTCATTGAGGGCAGCAAGGAAATAAACAAGTCTAAAAGGCAACACTCGCTAGGAATGAAACTCAACCATGTAATCGTACCAAAAATGGCAGCCCACCAAGCAATAAATGAAGCATTCAAGGACTTCAGATCATTCTTACAGGCGAATGATGCCACACCGAGCTAACAAGGATGCACCAACTTCGGGCAATAAAATAATCAAGGAATACTCACAACAAGAAGCAACCAAACTCAAGTCAATGAGATGCATCCACTAGTAATTAACAAGACTACTCATCACTTCACTTCACGCAAACACGATCACCGATTTTTCTGCGAGGACACGGCATACGGCTATTTCTCCGAGCACACTGCAGCGCCGCCAAGAAATTTTTTCCGGGGCTCCAAAAGCGACACCGCTGAGATTTTCCCCGACCAAAACGGCGCTACCGCTGATCGATTTCTTGCAGACACGAGAACTGGCCGCCACAAGAAACACAAGAAGGAACAGATCAAAAGGAGAAGCGACTATTTGAACAAAGGGCATCAAATCAACAAGCGTGCAGCCGATCCAAATGCTTCTCACGGGCAAACATCTTTGCCGCCGGCGACAAAGATTTCACAAAGATACACATCACAGCACTCTTAAATCCAATTAGGTCACGGTAGCAACAAATGGGTGCAAAGAAAGAAATAAAAAAGGCATCAAGTTGCGGTTGCTCAAAAACCGATTCCTTCTTCGGATCTCTGAGTATGCAAGAGAAAAACAAACCGATCAAGAACGTACGGTTTCTACAAGATACCGAGAAAACACGCAAGGCAAAACACACAGATCAAGAACCGATTTGCACTGACCAAGAGACAAAACTTTGGATCAACTCAAAGCCAAGATAAAGAAACACCATCTCATATTGATCTAAAGGAAGAGAGATACAAGATTGATGCAAGAGGAATGATTATAAGCATTCAACTCATCCTCTCCCACTCTCAAACCTCAAGAACACTCACCATCTTAAAGAAAAGGAAGGGACAAGCGAGGAACAACCCTCAACAACTAAAGCCTAAAGCAAAACAAACTCTCTAAAGCCTATTTTGACTAAAGGAAACCCTAAAATCCCTTGTGGTGTTCAGATTTGGGCAGCACCCCCTCCATCCTATTTATAGCCCATGGCTAACGGGTCTCCACCCCGTTACGCCCGCTAAAACCAACGGAGCCCGCTCCCGCTTGTGCGACCTTGCGAAATTCGTTCGCCCCTCCGCACCTTCTCGAAGCTTCCGCTCCTCGTCTCGCCGCCGCGCAACCACCTCGAGTCCACGTCGTCTTTGACACATCCCGACCGTTCGACCTCGGTGCCACTGCACCTAGTCCGGTCCACCGTGTCTCGCCACGACTCCACCCGATGTCCTGCGATCCACACGACAAGAAACACATCAAATAGCACCGCTTCGATACATGAAAGCGTAAATACCAACATACTTACCATGACAAAATCCAAACTTGTCGAATCAAAGAATATGCATCCTAATCCCATACGACCAAGTTTGACCAAACCGACCGAGAACTGTTGCACCACGCAACGACATGGTCCAAACCACCCAAACCAAACTCGACTTCCTAAACCTATGTCAATTACTCATCACACACACGGGACGACCTCCACATGGTCTCTCAGTTCTATAGGATGCATGTGTACCATACAAGCCCCTATGGATTTTTTTAGTAATTTTATCCTGGAGTCTTGGGATATGCTACGCATAAGAACACCATGTGCTACCTTTCTATACAATGATCCCTCGACCAGCTTGTACATGCGTGCTCTTTAAATTAACCTATCCTTCCGTTGAGGATTATCGGGCAATGTCCCTCATGCAAGATAAGTGGTCAATGGTTTTATCCACTCCGCATCTTACTCGATGACCTCGACCTCTGAGGTGGTCAAACCCATTTCTATTGAAGGTTTTGTAAGGTATTCGAGAAAAACACCTGTTGGAACAGGCGTTCGTGAGGAACCTAATTTCGATAACTGGTCCGCTAAGGAGTTTTTCTTGCGCGGTATATGTTGGACTTCGAAATCCTTGAAGTGTTTTTCCAACTTCCTCACTTCACCCATGTATTGAGCCATTATCTCATCGAAATAACTGTATTCCTTTGATACCTGGTTTACGACTAATTGCCAATCTCCCTTCGCTAAAAGCCAACGGACTCCGAGGATTTGGTCGCTCGAAGCTTGACTAGAAGTCGTTCATACTGCCACGTTGTTAGTGGCGGTGGAGCAAATGTATGACATCTTCGAATTGATCACCTTGTGGTGTTATCAATAAAATCCCAACCCCAAGCCTTTAAGCTCGCGGGAACCATCAAAATACAAAGGTGTCAATAATCGTCGCCTGGACTTTACGGAGGTTGATCCTCGTGTTCATCCATTCAGCCACAAAGTCACCAGGACTTGGCTTTTTATGGTCGTTTCGGCGATAAAATGAAGATCGAATTCCCAAGTTCCACCGCCCATTTGGTTATGCGACTGTTACTTCACGGTTATGAAGTATATTTCCAAGAGGAAAGGATGAAGGCACCTTTGTGATTTTATGAGATTGAAAATAATGTCTCGATTTTACGAAAGTCATTAGAAGAGCATAAATTAATTTTTGGACCTCGGGATATCTTTCCTTCTAGTGTAAAACCTCACTTACATAGTAGATGGGTCATTGAGACCCTTCTCTTTCAAGCGATAAATCTTGCTGCATCGACCACATTTGGTGTTCTTTGCCAAGTAAACTAGTAAAGGTTCCTCTTACGAAGGTGAAAACAATCTTTGGAGGATTTGAAAGATAAGCCTTCAAAGAATTTGTTAGCTTCTTCGGACCATTGTAACTCTTTATTACTCTTACGGATCACCTTAAAGAAAGGTAAACAACGTTTTCCTGATCGAGAAATAAAATGACTAAGAGCCGCCATTCGACCAATTAAGGCTTGGACCTCCTTCACTGTAGAAGGTGGTCGTAATTATTCAATGGCTCAAATTTTCTCGGGATTAACTTCAATCCCATGAGAACAAACAAGGAAACCAAGCAACTTGTCATAATTAACCCCAAAGGTACACTTTTCAGGATTAAGTTTTATTCCATGTTTATTTACATTTTCAAAGGTCTCATGAGATCCTTCAAATGGTCATATTTGGTGCTACTTTTCACAACGAGGTCATCTACATCGGCCTCTAAATTATGCCCCACCGATCTTTGAAAGTTTTACGCATCAAACATTTGATGCGTGGCTCAGCGTTCTTTAACCCGAATGACATCTTGACATAGCAGTAGACGCCGAAGGGTGTGATGAAGGCAATCTTTTCTTCATCTTCTTTCGCCATGCTGATCGTTAGATTTCTTGACTAAGACCGGATTCGCAAGCCATTCGGGGGTGATCAACCTCCCGAATGAAGCCGGCTTCAAGGAGCTTATCGAGCTCTGCTCTGATGGCTTCTTAAAGATCTAGGATGAAACGTCCCAGTCTTTGTTTGACTGGTTTTTTCTCAGGCTGGATAGCTAGCCTGTGCTCAATCACCTCCCTTAGGACATCAGGCATATGAGATGGCTTCCACACAAAGACATCTGAGTTGGCCCGGAGGAAGGTGAGGAGCTCGTCTTCCTATTTCTCACTTAATCCCGTGCCAATCTGGATTGTATTGGATTGGTCATCGGGGCTAAACGGTACTACCTTTACTTCCTCACTGGGCTGAGGAGTGGCTTTGATGTTCGCGGCTTTCTCTGTTGTATCCTCTAAAGTAAGATCTTTCAGAGGTAATTGATCGACAAGTTCTAACGACTCACGATTCCACTAAAGTGCGATGCCTCGTCACCTTCCACCATAATCACGCCTTTTCACCCAGAATCTTGATCTTACGGTAGGCGTGGTGTGTATGACCATGAACTTTGTTAGAGGGTCTTCCCAAAATAGCATTATAAGGCGACTCAAAATCAACCACTTCAAAGTGATTAACTCAGTTCAAAAATTAGTAGCCATACTGAAGGTTACTGGTAAAACTACTTGCCCTATTGGTGTAACAAACATACCTGGGACTATCCCACAGAAGGGACTTGTCATTGGTTTAATCTTAGAATGAGGAATTTGCATCTCATCTAAGGTGTTAATAAATAACAGGTCTAAAGAGCTACCACTATTTATTAATATTCTCCCTATTCTGCAATTACTTATGGTAGGAGAAACTAATAATGGTACTTTAACAGAGGTAGACATACCTTTAGGGACGTCTTTCTTAGTGAAGGTCAGGGAGGTCTTCGACCACTTGGGGTATTCCAGACGATCAGATGGGATTTCAACGCTGTTGACGTCTCTCTATGCTGCCTTGTACTGCAGCTTAGAGGTGTAGGTGGCTGAACCCTCGTAAATGACATTGATGTGGTGATCCGTCCTTTGAAACAGCATTTCCGTGTCTTTATCATTACTTTGGACCACTGGTGGTCCGCTATCTTCTGGTGGGACAGGCATTGGACATTTCCCATCGTAATAATCCTCCATTTGCTACGCCAAATCACGGCGATTCTTGGAGGTCATGAAACAGAACTTTATGCAATGGGCACTAGCGCTCATTGCTCCTGGACGTACTCGCAGATCGTGACGCAGTTTGGTCATTTGAACGACCTCCTAGCATCCTTTTGGTCCAAGGGCCTTTGTTCTTGTCGTAGGGTGGTCGCTGGTCAACTGTTGCGACCTCTCTAGTAGACTGCTTGGACCTCCCCTTCTCCTTCTTCTTAGGTTTTCCTTTGCTGCTCATGGAGCCTTCGGACATCTTGGATTTCTTTTCTTTGACATCCTCGAGGCCTGGCTGAGGAGGGGTGGTTCCCTTATCCACTATTCGGTTCTACTCTACTGCCTCATGGGCATCAGAGTACCGATCGGCCATGTCGAAGAGTTCGACATTTGACACAGGCGGATTGATGTTGAGGTCTTGTGAACCTTCAATATCTCACCGCTTTGCTTAAAAGCTCGAATCATAGAGTAATCGAGAAACATTTGAGATAGTGTTACGGACTTCTATGAAATGTTTTACAAATTATCGTAAATTTTCCTTGGGGGTTTAGCCGAATAGTCGATGCAAATCACCCTCCTTCCCTAGCTTTGCATAACAACTTTTGAAGTTGTTTTTGTAATGCATTATAAAGCATCACCCAGCTTATATATGGATCTCTCAAAGTTGGTTGAATAACCAAGTCTGGCGGAACCCTTTAAAACTGTGGGCATATAATTAGCCATTAGCTTTTCATCGCCTCTAGTAGCCTGAATGGCGGTAGTGTAGATTTGGAGGAATTCTGACGGATTTTACGTCCCATCAAAAGTCTCCATACTCCTTGGCTTAAACTTCTTTGGCCAGGTAACATTTCTCCGTGTGGGAGAAAAAGCTTTGCAACCTGCATAAGGTCCAACACATTGTTATGTATTACGACGATTATCATGACCACCAGGAGATCTGGGACGTCTACTACATCCCAAAAATGGGTGTCATGCTCACCTTGGCCTTGAGAGTGATGGCAAGAGCACCATAATTCGATTTTGCCTTTGGCGTCAATCGGGGACCCTTCCAGTGTGAATCCATTTGGGAAAGCATAGTAGGTGATTGGGTAGAAATGTTCTCTGTTGCATCCTGTAGCTCTTGTGCAATTGCACGCGTATTTGCACTCCTTGCTCGAGTTAATCCTTGGGAGGACGATGCGATGGTGCTTGCTAAGTAGCGAATGCGCTCAGTAGGGAATCCTCTGCATGGGGGTTGGTAAGGTATTTGGATCTCTTGCCATCGTTGCCGTGGTGGTGGCGTATGCATCACCCGGCATGCACCCTGTTGATGAGCGAGGCGTCTCGGCGATCGTGGTCACAAACCTATGAAATGTGTGCTTGTGTGTGGCACGATCTCAACATGCGGGTCTCTTCCTCGTGAGGCGTTCCCATTCTTTCCGCTCCTAGCGTTGCCACGATGCTTCGTGATTATCGCCGGATTGGGTTGATTGCCACCGATGGCGGCGACGACGGCATCATTGGAACAAGCGGAAGGGGTGAATATGCCCTCGTCCTCCGAGGAAGAGGACAAGTTGTATTGTAGGGTGAATAGAAGATTCTCCCCGGATGTTCTCTCGAGCCTTGATGTGGAGGTCGCTAGTGAGATCATCATGGTTTCATGAGGTCGAGGACCTTCCAATCTCCTCCTCCAAGGAGGCAAGGCTTGAGATAGTACTCATCCACAGCGACACTTGTGGGCGAAGGCACGACCGGCGTGGAGCAGCGGATCTCACGAACTTCATGGGCGGCAGTGCCTTAGCAATGGCCCCGGAGGAACCATGGATGTTGCGGATCACGAGGATAAAGTTTTCCTCTATGTCGTCATTGTAGTCGGAAATGTCGATGATACTTTTGTTTCTCCAAGCAGGCAAATTGTGATTCATCGAAAGAAAGCACATGACATATTACCAGAATTGAGTAGGCGAAGATGATGACAACGCTCCCCACGGATGGCGCCAGCTGTCGACGTCTGGTACTCTTATCATAGAACGAACAAAACACGAATATAAAGGAAAAATAGAGATTACTATCTATTCGCCAAAGGACTCAAAATGGTGAATGTGTATTGCAAAGAGTATGCTCTGATTACAGGGAAAATGGCTGTGAATACACGTGGATTAGGGCTTGGATGTGAATCTATGTTACAAGGGCACATAGGCCGGACTATTTATAGTTTTATAAGCGTCCTAGCTTGTCACGCATCTTGCCTCTTCGCCAAGGGTTGCGTCTCTTTGAGCTAACAGCTTCGCGTCTCTTCGTGATGACCGTTATCACCGATATCTCCACGTGTAGCTGTTATTAACCACACGTGAGTAACCACTTTCTAGGAGCTCCTCTCCGGGGAAGAGGTCCTAGAGTGGTCTTGGAGAGGTCCTGGAGGAACCCATAGAGGAGGTCTAACTGGGCCTCCGGAAGAGGTTTTAGGCCCACCTTCTGACTGCTTAATTGATCTTGGGCCTAGAAAACTAACTCAGGCCTAGTAAAAATCTGGTTTATCTATAATTAAGCAAATAAAGATACACCCGGATAATTGACTAGTCAACAATCCTCGTCATTGGCAAAGTGCCACTTCCTACCCATTAGGAGGTAGGACGGACAAGTGGTCAAGCGATGAGGATGATGAAGAGATGCCATACCGGGACCACGAGCACACGATCAATCACATCTACGGAAGGATCTTGACATTCGAGTCGAGATGATGCTTTAAGGTCATCGAACGTGAGGTAAACTCTATCGACACTCCTACATCCATAAATTACCAAGTAGTCGAAAGTTACCATTTCTTTTAAAAGGATGATTGTCCGATCCCTTCTATTCGACTAGGTCGATTTTCGATGTTGGTCGAACCTACCATCAACAACTATCGAGTTAATCGGGTGTTAGTTGATGGTGGCAGTTCGCTTAACATACTCTTTACGAATGCCCTGGATGAAATACAAGTTCCTAGAACGAAAATAAGACCAGTACGATAATCATTTCATGGGATCGTACCTGGATCTTTGACCAAACCTGTTGGCCAAGTTTTCCTTCCTGTTACGTTTGGGACACCAAACAATTTTAGGATAGAGAAAATCTCTTTTGATGTGGTCGATTTTGATACGGCATATAATGCCATTCTTGGTCGACCAACTCTAGCATGGTTCCTAATAGCCGCCACTACGGTTACCAATGTCTAAAGGTGCCTATAATACCTCGAATGTTTCTAAGGAAGGAGAGGAAACAAAAAAGGGTTTTTCAGTAATACTCCAATTTAGTCTAATGAAGGAAGTAGTGAAAAGAGAAATTAGACTTTAGAGGAGGAAAATCGCAATTCTTTGGCAAACTGGCTTCGTGCTTTGGCCAGAGGCCCATGAGGGGCCGGCCACTATTAAAAGGAGGGAGAAACCCTAGCTACCATCATGCACGCCTTTGCCATAAGGTTCCTGCCATCTTCATGATGGCAAGACAAAACAGATGAAGGCTTTTATGCAATGACAAGGCCAAAGGAGACGACCTTGCTTGAAGGGCAAGACAAGACGGATGCCTTTTTGCAGTTGATAACCCTAACCGCCTCGCTTGACTTTTGAACGAGAAGACATGGCTCGCAAAGAAACACGTAGAGTGTTATCACGTCGATCCGAAAACCTAGCGATGGTCGTGGTTGTCCGATCGTCGATAATGAGTTGTAAGTAGAAAGGTAAGTGATATTCGCTCGGAGAAAGGATGATTGATAAGCCTCCGTCATAGTGTTGTTTATTCGTAATTTTTGTATAATTTTATTCGTTCGAGAGAAAGGATGATTGATAAGCATATCGCAACGAGGTATAACCTTGAGGATGTCGTCCAAGCAAACTTTGTCTGTTTGAAACACTGTTGTGTTTGAAGTGGGATAAAAGGCATCAATACTATTGGAGTCTCTCCACGCCCGATGCGTCGGGCCGGTATGTCGAAGTTGTCCATATGCAGGCGATCTTGGGCTCGCCGGTGCCTCCTGAACAGGAAGTGCAATGCGTAAGGTTTCACCGCACGAAGTTCTCGCCCGCACCGAGTAGTTCAAAGATGTACTTACATTGGATGAATGCCCTATCGTACATATCTTCGACCGTCGATCACTACTACAAAAAAGGCTATCTTGGGCGCTTCATCACGACGGTTGATCGAAACCGTCGGTATTACATTCAATCACTGCACGGTTTTGGTTTAGAGGCGTCGTACTCTATGGGCTGCGCTAAAAACCGTTTGTGAAGAGGCAATATCACGCAGCGGTTCTTGTTCGTAACCGTCTGTGATATTAATCGATTATCCTGAGCGGTTTTAAAACACTAACCGTCATGGCGTATCGCGAGCGGTTACAACACGAACCGCCTCGTGATATTAATTAGTATCACGCAGCGGTTCTTAACAATAACCGTCTGTGATAATATCGCTCCGGCGTGAGTTTCTTCATCGCCCGTCGTCGTTCGTCGCCAATCCGCTTCGGCTCCCGATCGTCTCTTCATCGCATCGATCCGCCGGCTCCCGATCGTCTCTTAAATCTCACGCTCGAATTTATTCCTTGTTTTATAAAAGGATCATCCGCCATCAAGATGATCATCCCCACATACTTATAAAATAAGCGAAATGGCTGCCTCTTCCTGTCGCCGCAGATCGATGGCCTTCCTAGCCGCCTTGATGCAGCATCTCTCTCGGTGCACGTTGAACCGTCTTGCGGAAGAACACCGTTTGATCAATGATGTCTTCACTCCTCTGCGGCGGAGAATTTGCGGAGCAGGTGACGCCACCTCGCCGTCTTGACATCCTCCTCCGCCGTGTCTTCGGGTGATCTCACTTTCGGCGAGTTCTGGCGTCATCGTCGTAGTCCTCCAAAACGGCGTTGCACGTCTCGAGAGCTTACCGCCACTTGGGCTGGATAATCGGCGGAAAGCATCGAAGTTGACTAGGCGAGACCCTCAAGCAAGGGAAGAGAGCCTATGGGCTCAATTCTTCTTGGTTCAATAGTGCGAGGGTCTTTGGGAGACACTTTCGAGCGAAGCGCGTCAACGGGTGGGCGATTTCGAGCTTCGTCACGATGATCGAGAATCGTCCGATGCCGACACCGTCGCCTATGAAGTATTGCGGATGGAGATAGCAACCTACCTTCGCCACTAGAAAAACCTTGTTTAATTATAGGTTTACGCTTTTTAATATAAACATGTAATTTCTTCATGTCATGTAAGTGTATATATATACTTGAGAAAAACCATTTCACGCATAGTTCCATTATGGAATCATGTGATATGGGACATATCACCGACGGCTCTATTATGGAACCGTCATGATATATCCCCATATCCTGAGGCGGCTCTATTATGGAACCGCTCGTGATATGTCCCATATCACGAGCGGCTCTATTATGGAACCGCTCGTGATAGTTTCCCCATCATCGACGGTTCTATTATGGAACGTCGGTGATAATATCTGACGGTTCCATAATAGAACCGTCTCGATAAGTCTCTTTATAAGTAGAGCTAGCCCGACTTGCCGCTAGGGTTTGGCGCTCTAACTCGTCACTCCCAGTGCCTTACTCTCGTCCGTTCCCTCCTCGCCGCCTTGGCGCCGCCATTCTTCCCGTCGCCGACGGCAGCAGCATCTGGTGACCTTGCAAAAGACACAGATGCGATAAGAGTGTCTTTTGCGGCGTCACCGACCATACACTAACTTCTGATGACGTCAAACTCTCACTCACTCGGCTCGCTAGGGTTTGCGCGCCCTAACTCCGTTCCTCTCCCACCTCGGACGCCCGCCGACCTGCCGTCGACGCCGCCCGACCCGTTCGCCTGCTAGGGCCTGGCCGGGCTTTGCTTTCCCATCCTCCCTCTATTCTCCTCTAGATCTGTTAGCTTAATGTCTTTTGTTGAGTTTGATTTTTATGCATGAACCTTAAGTTGTGTCCCGATGTTTGTGTGATTTATGCAAGGTAAAGAAATGGATGAGGTTGTCTTTGGTGGTGGAAGTCGCCACCGTGGATTCTGTTGTACTAAGGTCCATCTCTTCTCTCGCCCCTTGCTCTGTGATGAAAATGGCTAGCTAGTGCTCTGCGATGGATCTGAGGGCTACTACTTGTGTGGTGGGTTTGGACACCCTTGGTCTTGTTCTCTTCTTGATGAAGCGCTCAATGATGTTAATAGTCTTATGCTGAAATTGAATTGATAATTAGTTCATATTAATAGTCCTCTTGCTCTGTGATGTAATGATGTAAATAGTCTTATGCTGAAATTGAATTGATAATTAGTTCATATTAATAGTCCTCTTCTTTGTGTGATGTAATGATGTCAATAGTCTTATGCTGAAATTGAATTGATAATTAGTTCATATTAATAGTCCCTTGCTCGTGATGTAATGGTTTCAATAGTCTTATGCTGAAATTGAATTGATAATTAGTTCATATTAATAGTCCCCTTGTTCATGCGGTCAAGTTCTCCTACCTCTTGCGTGCAGTCGTCCTACCATTCCATTCATAATCTCTTCTCTATAAAGTCTCCAAGCGGTGGCGCTTGTGCCATTAAAACCGGCATCATATATATATTATATATATATTATTAAGTGATCCTCGACCACTTTTGGGAATTAGTCCCACGCAGACATGAGAAGAATGAGGCGGTATCCACGGGCAATCTCATTGAGCCCTTGTAAGTTTAAAAAGTATGGATACAAAAGAAGCGGTCGGACATCAATTACGGATTGGGCGTTGCTATGTTCGAGAAGTGGCGTTGATGCTTAACTTCTCGGTAGGAAGTGGCATCATGTATTAGCAACCAACAATTCTTGAGCATGTAATTGTCTTTAAAGCCAACAAGAACACCAAGCAACAAGTTGAGAATTCTTTTGAAATATGAGAATGGTTGCTTAGTGTTCTTGTCGGGTTTAAAGACGATTACATACTCAAGAAGCTAATATATGATGATGAGTACTGCGCAAGATCTAATATGATGCCATCCAGATAATTGATGTCCGAACGCCTCCTTGCATCCATACTTTTGAATTTGCATGGGCTCAATGAGGTTGTGGCTACCGTCTCATCCTTCTCATGTCAAGTGGACGATCCCCAAAGTGGTTGAGAGATCACTTAACAATATATATGTAATATATATATGATGCCGATTTAATGGTACAAGCGCCAACGCTGGGCCTTTATAGAGAAAAAAGTCATCACAGACGTTCCAAATTGCACAAATCAGGATATGTGCTTATCACGGTTTGTGGATGAAACCGCTGCGTGATATGTGCTTATCACAAGACGGTTTGTGGATGAAACCGCTCGTGATATGCTTATCACGAACGGTTTGTGTTTGGGAACCGTCGTGATATGTGCTTATCACGACGGTTTGTGGATGAAACCGTCTCGTGATATTACTATCGCGAGCGGTTTGAACCATAAACCGTGCATGATGACCTCATGTCATCATCGACCCATAAACTTCGGGCGGCTCACGAAACCGAAATGCGTGATGACGCGTTACGAACCATCGCGGAAAGCCTTTTACGTAGTAGTGGATCCACTGAAAAAAGTGGCAGCGCACCTAACCCTAACCCTGAAACCTAAACCTAACCCTAACCCTAACCCTGAAACCTAAACCTAACCCTGAACCTAAACCTAACCCTAACCCTGAACCTAAACCTAAAAAACCCTAACCCTAACCACGAAACCTAAACCCTAAAACTTCTTGCCACGCCACTTTCCCCGGCGTGGCGGGCACATGTGTTGTCACGCCACTTTCCCAACGTGTGATCAAGATCTACGCCACGCCACAATGCTTGATATTACAGAGGCATTGCCAAAAAAGAACCATCATTGCCGGGGCTAAGTCTGTCACGCCATTTATTACGGCGTGACAGATCGCTTTGTCACGCCGTAAGAATGCGGCGTGCAAAAACGCTACCGCCACGCCACAATCAACATGTTCCAAAATTGGTGCGAAGAAGGGCATAGTGCCGGGGCTAAGTTCATTCGCCCTTTACATTTGGCGTGGCGAGCCTTGCATTATCACGCTTATCTTAACGACGGCGTGGCGATATCACTCATCTGAGTTAGCCACACCTCATGCATTGAATCAACACAGTCTGATTTCATTCAAACAACAATAAGAATCAACCATCAGGCATTGAGAATCATTACAATTTTGAAACAACAATAAGAAGCAACCATCGTTCATCTCATTTCATTCAACATTCAAAATGGCCATAGAAAGTTCCATTCGATATGACTGTACAAAATGCAAGCACACATTCATTCATCCCATCACTTGCGCTTTCAGTGCGCACCCGACCCCGGCGTGAACCTCGCTACTGGGTGTTGACCTCGCGTGCCCTCGACGACGTTGACGGAACTAATGTCCATGCGATCACGTTGTTTACGGCGGCGTGGTAGGGTGTCCTGCGTCGGCTGCGTGGGGGGCCGGTGCACCAACCAGGTCCGCGAGGAGCATCTCGTCGGGAATCCTAGCAGCGACGTCCTCCTCGTCCTCGCCGGCCTCCTCCTCGTCCTCCTCGGCCTTGTCTGCGCCACCCTCCTCTTCGTCCTTGCCGGCCTCCTCCTCGTCCTCGCCGGCCTCCTCGGCCTCGTCTTCTTCATCTGCGCCACTCCGAGCCGGGCCAGGTTGCACGACCTCTCCTGCTGCCGCCACACAGCTCATCCTAGCGGCCAGTCGCCGGTATTGGCGGCGAACCAACTACAAGGTTAAAGAACAAAAAAGTAGTGAAGTTTAATGCAACAAAATAAATAACAAGGGATAACATGTTAATTTAACGTAGTGTATGTTACCTTAGCGAAGTCTCAAAAGCGTTGGAAGCTCCCCTCCGAACCCTCCTGTAGCATGAGAACCTTCCCGGCCTCATTGCTTATGCGAGCGAGCTGATTTCCATGCGAACGGGTCAACACATTACATTAGCTTACGCATGGTGACATTGCTAATTAGTGGTGTGATAAAATGTACTCACGCGAGAAGCGTTGATAGGGGTCCTCTTCGATGAGTGCTGTCGTGTGAACTCGTCGTGATCGCCCACGATGTCCTCCTCGTCGTCGTCACCCTCATCTATATCGCGCAGACGGTCATCGTCGGCCGAAGGCCGAGAGCGTCTGACGCCGTGTATCCATTGTAGGTATCTAATGAAGTTATGCCTCTGATGGATCTGGGGCACGTTCCTGGACTGATTTGTTCGGTCCAGCCACTCCAACATGTAGGCTCAGTGATGAGCGGACCAGTCGGTGTGTCGGTACCTCCGCCTTCGGTTCATCCTGCGACGACGACAATCTAACAGTTAGCACGAAAAGCGCTACGGAAGCTGCACATACATGACGACGAGGACTTACCCATGAAGGTTTATGTCTGTTGAGAACATCGCTGGTGGAGATGCTTGAAACTTCCCAAACTGTCTCATCACCCGATGGGGCAAATGGTACTCCACCGCATGGAAGTAGATCAGCGGCGAGAGGGTCAACCACGAAAGCTTGCCCTGCTTGCACATCGCGTTTAGCTCAATTTGGAGGACCTCGTCGCGGACGTATGGCAGCCACGTGACCTACAGCAAGTACGTTTAGCTCAATAGGTGAATGCAGCAAGTAAAATAACTTATGAAACAACACCTGGTCCTGCGTGATGACATCGAGCTCGTTTGTATACACGAGGTACCGCAACCTCGGACGCCCAGTAGGTGCCATGATGGAGCCCAGAGGTAGGCTACTGTGGATCGCGAGGCCTTGTCTTCAATGGGCCATGGCCATGCCTGCATGGAGATATGTATCAGTCGTATTTCTTATGGAACGAGATATGAGTGATTAAGTGATTAATTTAAAAAGAGATATGTACCTGCAAGGCAGCACGAGTGGGTCGACCCATGGGGAAACGCTCCCACATCTAGATCTGCAGGAGGTATGCGCAGCCACCCAAGTTGCCCTCCGCACTCCCTGATCGGCACGCGTCGCATAGATGCTTGCATCTGAGACATGCCAATGTGAGTAACCCCAACTGTAGGTCCCTGCCGTCGTGAAATCTGCCAAAATCGGCAAGTAAATCCATGCCAAAAATTTTCTTTGCTGCACCTAGGTCCTTCATCTCAAATTCATTACTCAATTGTACTTTCAGTTTTGCTATTTCTGACTTATCTTTTGCAGTGATCAACATAAAGAAGCAAATAAATAACTGAACCATTAGTAGTCTTTAAATAAACACAACTATCATAATCAGACCGTTTAAAATCATGAGAGAGCATAAATGAGTCAAATCTCTTGTACCATTGCCTAGAGATTGCTTCAAACCATAAAAAGATTTCTTTAATCTACAAACAAGATGTTCTTTTCCAGAATTAACAAAACCCTTAGGTTTGTCTATATAAATGTCTTCTTCTTACTCCGCATGTAAGAATGCAGTTTTAACACCTATTTGCTCAAGTTCATAATCATGCATAGCAACAATATCGAGTAAAGTGCGAATAGAACTATGATTCTGGCGGGAAAAGACATCATTAAAATCAATGCACGGAATCGACTATAACCTTTAGCAACCAACCTTGCTTTATACCTTCTTGTTGGTTCAAGAAGAGAAATAACTTCCTTTCTTTTGAAAATCCACTTGCAATGAACATGCTTCTTCTCCTTTGGCAATTTCACTAATTCCCAAGTGTCATTCTTTAAAGTGACTCCATCTCATCATGTATAGCGCTTATCCACTTATTACAATCAGTGGAGTTAATAGCCTCAGAGTATGATGAAGGTTATGTATTACCTTCAATTTCTTCTGCCACACTCAAAGTATAAGCAACCATATTAGCGTCTTCAATCAACCTCTTGGGTGGATTAATTTCCCTCCTAGGCCTGTCAACTGCAATGAACCGTTGTGGTGGCTGCTCAACAATGGGAGGATCATGAACAATAGGTGCATCATGAACAACAATATTTTCCTTATCTGATGTGTCATATGAACCAACAAAATGATCCACCTGAACACTTGAATTCTGCTCACTCTTAACAGAAACATTAGTGGGCAGTTTATCATGAAGCATAATAGATTCATTAAAGACAACGTTTCTGCTAATCACAACCTTATTTGTTTCTGTATTCCACAACTTATATCCTTTAACACCAGATTTATAACCAAGAAATATGCACTTAACAACTCTAGGCTCTAATTTTCTATTATCAACATGAGCATAAGCAGTACAACAAAAAACTCTCAATTCTGAATAATTTGCTTGGGAACCGCACCATACCTCAATTGGAGTCTTCTTTTCAATTGCAATAGAGGTGGCCGATTAATAAGATAGCAAGCAAGTGGAAGCGATTTCATCAAAAACGCCTATGCAAACTCAAGCATTTGACAACATGCAACAGGCCATGGAAATGATGGTCCTATTCATAAGTTCAGCTACACCATTTTGTTGAGGAGTATAGGGAACAATTTAGTGCCTAACAATGCCTTGGTCTTGCAATATGGTTCAAATTCATTAGAATAGAATTCAATCACATTATTAGTGCGAAGTTTCTTTTTCTTCTTTTCGGTTTGCCTTTCAACCATAGTCATCTACTCTTTAAATGCTGAAAATGCTTCTGATTTATGCTTCAAGAAATAAGGCCACACTCTTCTAGAGTAATCATCAATAATTGTTAACATATAACGAGCACCTCCTAGCGATGTCTTGCGAGATGGCCCCCATAAATCAGAATACATATAATCCAAAATACCTTCGTAGTATGAACTCAAGTATTGAACCTCACCCTCTTGCATTTACCAAACACATAATGCTCACAAAATTTCAGCATGCTGATGCTATGTCCATCAAGAAATCCTCTCTTGCTAAATTCTGCTAAACCAATTTCACTCATATGCCCAAGACGCATATGCCAAAGATTAGTAGCATCAGAATCAGATAATGAACTTGAAATTACAGCAACATTACCTAATATTGTAGTACCTTGCAGATGGTACAAATTGGCAGATTTAATATCAACTTTCATCACAATAAGAGAGCATTTTAATACATTCAAAACTCCACCGTCACTAGAATACTTGTACCCTTTAGCATTAAGAGTACTCAAAGAGATGAGGTTCCTTTTCAAGTCTGGAATGTGCCTCACATCTGTCAAAGTTCTGACAATGCCAACCAATTCCTGTAACCTTACAAGATGAGTTATCACCCATCAACACAGTACCACCTTCAACAGGTTCATAGGTAGCAAACTAATCCTTATTAGGACACATATGAAAGGTACAGGCAGAATCAAAAATCCATTCATCATTGGTCTTAGCACATCTAGCAAAGGCAACAAGAACTTCTCCATCAGAACTATCATCAGCAGCAAGGGAGGCTTTACTTTCATCATCTGGTTTACCTTTTGGCTTATAATAGCCTGTTTTCTTTTTTTTTTCTCGCAACTTCCAAAGATTGAAATGTCATACCGATTTTTCTTGCAATATTTGCACGACTTGTACTTGCCTTTGGATTTTGACCGATTCTTGTAGCCATTCAAACTTTTGCCTTAAGATCTATTGTTTGCGCTCTTCTCCTTTTGCCTACCACGAACAAACAAGCATTCTCCTTTTGAACTTGAATTTTTAGAAGGTAATATCTGTTTCATCTTCTCCTTAGCATGCAAAGCTTCATAAACTTCATTAAGAGTGAGAGTATCTCTACTATATAATATGGTATCTCTGAAATTTGAAAAAGAACTAGGTAGGGAACACAAAAGAATAAGACCTAAATCCTCATCATCATATTTTACCTCCATCGACTCTGGGTCGGCAGCGATCTCCTTAAACACCGAAGGTGATCAACCACGGATACTCCTTCTTGCAATTTGTGAGAGTACAACTTCGCATTTGAGATGAATCTTGCTTGTGAGATCATTTGTCATGCAAATTTATTCCAGCTTCAGTCATAATGTAGCAACGGTCTTCTCCTTCAAAACCTCCTGCAAAATATTATTTGATAGGTAAAGGTGAATCTGAGATAAAGCCTTACGGTCTTTACGCTTCTCATCTGCGGTCCATATGATAGGTTGTTTCTCAAATCCTTCCAATGTATCATCCAAATCCATCTCGCCAAAGACAGCCCTCATCTTGACTTGTCACAAATGAAAATCTTATGTCTCGACCTAGGGTGGAAGATCATACTTCAAAGTCGCCATGAGGAATAAATCCTAAAATTGCTTTGTATGCGATGCGTGTAAATCTAGCAAAAAATCATGACCTCTTTGGTACATGTTACATCTCTGTGAATCAAAGATCTTTGAAACTCTGGTGCACTTTCGTGTGCACGAAACAAAAACGCTGAATTGGTTTCATGTGGATTAACAGGAATGATAATCTCTGAGATAACTGGATCCATCACGTGAACTGATCTAACAGGAAGGGCTAGCTTTGATGATAGAAAGAATAAAAAATAAATCCTTGGGACCTGTGCCTGAAGTTTGGTTTGGTGAGCAGTGGTTGATCGCTCGGATGAAGCGCCAAGAAAAAGCGAGGAGGACGCACGCTTTGATTGGTCTCTGACTTCGGTCCGCTCGTGCGTTGGTCGGCTGACAGTGACGCACGGACCGTGGACGAGCGTTGCTGGCGCTTGGATCGGCGGCGAAGGCGTTGCTGGTGCGCTTGGACCGAAGCAACAGACAGACGCACGCTGGACCCGTGGCGATGCACGGACCGAGGTGAAGACACGCTGCACAACTGGGCCTTGGGACGTCGCCGATCGAGGCGGAAAAACGCGAGACGAAGACGTGTCGCTTGGCGTGACGGCGGACGGAATAGATTTGATTTTTTTTCTTCGCATCTCTCTCAAAACCTTAATCTCTTGTGCTCTGATATCACTTGTTAGAAAAATAGAGACAAAAAAGATACACATTTTTACGTGAAAACTCTTACGGAAAAAAACCACGAGCGCCAACCAGCGATGATCACTATATGAGGAGTGTTTACAAAACGCAGGGGAATTACAATGAGCCGTCAACTCTCCCCGTGCGGCTTACAAGAGGTACATAAAGGAAGTAAAAGGATTTGGAGTCCAAGTAGGAAACTAATCCGCTACTATGATATGTTTAGATTCGACCATATTGAAAATTCGGATCACAAATATCAACAATTTATAGTCAATGCTTCCCAGTAGCACATCTTACATGTAGTAAAATCATTAATCTTGCATGGAATAAAAGTTTGAATTGTTACACCTAACATAGTAAATAATAGATGCCTCGCCTATTAGAAATATTATAGAAAATGTGCTCTTGGTATCCACTAAGCCTAAATTAACTATGTAGGTTATTTATGCACCGGTTCTTTGTATGCGTTGATGCCTAGTAGGCAAAAGGAAATATAATTTAACGGCAACACATGAATAAATAGAATTTATTGGCCTTATGTTGATCCCCAAATAATCGTTTTAGCTAAGAAAACAATATAATCCTTGAATAAGTATTGTTTCTTGTTTAAGAACTCTGTAAGAAAAAAATTTACAAGGCATATGTTGGTTTCACTTGAGATAAAATTATACTCTAGTAGAAGTATGATTGCAACATATTGCTAGAAGCATCTGAGTTGATTTAAAGTAAATGCATGAAGCACACATTGTCACTCAAAAAATTTATAGTTGGAGTGAAAAGGGGGACAAATTTGGGCATGAGAGGTAAATTTGATATGAAGAAGCATAAGAAAAATGTGGAAAACAAGATCCATGGTAGGCATATCCTAGGTCACAACCAGGAAGCAAAATAAGCCCAAAAATTAAATAATCTAGATTATTTAGGGATTAATGAATTAATTGCATAATGATTGTTAATATCAGGTAGATATGATGAGTGACAATCATGTTATGTTGTTAATGGCCATTATTTTTGTAGCCCATTGTAGGGCAACTATTAGTGCTTTAAGAAATATGCTAACCACCAGCATGTGGCTACACACACGACAAGAAGTCAACCTGCACAAGCATTTGCTCGTCCACTACTTTTGATGAATATTAAAGCATGTTATACTCATTGGCCACCACACATGTATATTGGTAAAAGCGGTCGAAACCACATCATCACTAGCAACCATATTATCTGCCATGACCAAGCGTAACTTCCGAATATAAGATGATGACCTATTGGATTATAACGATCGAGAATGATCTAAAGTGGTCGTATTTATTTTGGCATTATAAATATAAGTAATGCATTTTGTTTATCACCCACTTAGTTGAATTGTCATAGTCATGTAGAATAATCAACATTCCGGCATAATAGTTGTTCTTTTTGGGTGTTTCATCTAGTTTTGTATTTGAGAAGAAAATCTAGTATTTCATGCGAGATTAATTATGGTCAACGTTTTATGTTCCAACATTATGTATATGTTTATGGAAGAGCATCCTGTAGATTTATGTTATGGTGTTTAGAATATATAATTTATGACCAAAAGAAAACATGTTACGTAATTATAAACTTAAAGCTTAATGATCCAAATTAGTTTAAACAATGAGTGCAGTAATTAAGTCAAAACATGGGGAAAGAACAAAGAAGCTAGACTACGAACAATATGCTAACACAGACCTTTGTTAGGGCTTTCTTGTCATAGATATAATAACCAACTAGGAGTTGGAATAACCAACAAAATGTAAGGGTAGTGGAGTTTTCATGCCTTTGCATTAATACAATTCTAGCTCAATACATATAATGAATAACCCCCAAAGTGAAATTAGTGTGTGTTGACAAGAGTGAAATATTTCCCACATAATATCACCACCATAACATACATTTATGGGCCTCCACTAGAAGTCGGGGATATATGTTGGATATGAAATTCCATTTCCAATGCTCGGTATTTTTGTGGTATGCTATTAATAAAGATCTAATCTCGGCATTAGGGGAGAGAAAAGCCTAAAATTGTTGAATGCCTTGATATTTTCCTGAGCGAAAAATATCTTTAGTATTATGATTCACACACTAGCCAAGCTAAACTAGAGGTTTAGTTCATACACGTCTAAGCTAGAAGCGGGAGCTTGCGGATAATTTTGAAGAAATTATAAAGGAGTAACCAAGTTGTGTTTTTAGGAGGCTAGCTCACTTTGCTAAGAGTGGTATACCACAGGTTTTGAATAGTATATCCATTAGGCGAAATGACTTGTAGCTCAATGATCTAAATCTCTGAGGACACTGTCGGTTCTATGGTCTAAATGACACTAGTGAAATAATGGTTTAACATTCCTTAAGACTCCGGAGAGAATTAAGCTTGAAAGGTGATCTCATGAAGACTCATGAAGAAAGAGACTCATCATGAAGATGAAACCTAGCAACATAAGAGTCGTGAACTATAATGTTAGGAATGTAGAACAACTAAGAGTAAAGACCGAGGCCGATGCTCATATTGTAGGCACAAGGAAAGCCACTATAACATCAAATTACGAGGATATGGGAGAAAAGAATATTGTCGACAATGTTGCCTCTATAATTGCTAATGTTTCTCCAATGATAACCAGATCCGAAAATCAAAGTCCAAAATTTGAGTGTAGGAAGCATCGATATCGGGTCAAATGAAGAAAGCAATTGAGGTGAACCATAATCGCTAAATGTATGTCTTGGAACCAACAAGTTCAGACTTAATGGGTTATTATGAAAATAATGAGGTTATGAACAACGATGGTTCAAAGGTCCTTGTAGAAGACCGTACTTTCCTATTATGTATGAATGTATATTCTGCTACACTGTATCTCTGACAAATGGCATGAATGAATAATATCGGACCCCGGGCTTTGAATACCTGAAGCCCTCATGTGTGTATTGTGAGGACCCCGGTTTATTCGGCTTGTAATGCTTAGTCTACCATTGATCCTAGCATCAAAAACAAAATAACCCGTGTCTTCGAGATATGTATACTTCCCAGAGATGCAGTATACACACCCCTTTACAAAATCATGCATCAATTCCATTCAAGACATAGAACCAAAGCACGAACTGGATTAAACAAAACACATACATAATAAAGTTATTACAAAAGGGGCCGATCGACCAAATAACAACTAAGGAAATAAATAAGCAGTGGAAGCAAAAGCCATAAGATGGCGATAAACAAAAACCATACGGTTTGCCTATAGCCCACAAGGCAACCAACCAAGACACGCCAACCTAGTCGTCAAATCCACCGCACATCTCACAAAAGTGAATCCCTGGGGGATCAACCTCCTCTGCAACAAATTAATTAATCAAAGAAAATGAGTACAAAAATGTACTCACAAGACTTACGTGTAGTGTAACAGGCCTATACATATGCTACATGCAAGCTTATTTAAATGGAGGCTGTAGGTTGTTTTCAGCATAAAGCAATTTTCATTTTGCAATAATGTAATAGATTTAAAACAGTTTTACAATCTGTTTTTAATTTGCAAATAACAACGAGACAACAACATAATAACAATAGATAGATGACAACAACAATCCTGGAAGTGACCAACCCAATAGTCACCACAACAATAGCATGAATTACCCATTCATACCACCCACATCAAGTTTTAATTAAAGGTTGTAGTCTAATTCTTGCGGGAAATAACCAAGCTTGTCCATGACCTAGGACGAGGCTATTCGAATAGATTTAACCCTGCAGGGGTGTACCAATGTACCCACACGTGAGACCACCTTTTCACCAAGCTATTTAGCACAATTCCTTTATCAGATGCCAATACAGTTAGTCTTACATGACACTTTCCAATAGAATGCATTAACTACAGTCGCCTAGTATGGATAGACACCCATACGTTATCTGAGTCATTGAACCTTTAGACAAAGGACCAATGCTCATCACCCTTAGAAAGGATGATGCTCCTGCGGTGGATGACGCTCCACCACTATTCACCCAAAAACACACACAACACAAAGTTTAGTTTTCAACACAACACACACATCCACCATGCGACCCGGAATTAACGCATACCAAAGTACTAAGTCAAGAGAGGTTCCATATCCCCCTCGTGTGGTTAGCACGCAAAAGTTCTTGGATCAATGGCACAAGTAATTTGGTCCTTGTTGACTCGGGCATCATTCCACCACACCCAAAACAATAGAAATTTGTTCAAATGCTTGGGGCAGTAGCCAGGCAGGCTTAAAAGCCCAAAATTTGCAGGCAGGACAAACTGCTTAAAAAGTTGCTTTTCCATTAAAATGCATTATTTTAATCTTTTTGGATTAAAAAGTATTATTTAATTCATTTTCAGGATTAAAATAATAGATTTCTATTTATTTAATTGTTTTTTCAAAAATTCGGGCAGGCGAGGCTTCCCGGGAGAAAGCATCCCAAGCTGGCTCGGACATGCTCGGGCTCGGGCCCAGGCCGGCACTCACTGAGCAGTCTACAAAACAATCACACCAACATACCAATATGCCCAAGTCCAAAACATTTTATTTTCAGTTTTAGATTTACAAAGTAACAAAGCACAAAGTCTTGGACATATGGTAATAAATAGATTTGTGTGATCAAAGTTATCGATAAGTCGATAACAGCCAATTCTACAAGTAAGCTAAGCATTTCTAAGCAATATCAACACGTAATCTACTAAGTGACAAGAGCTCATCCAACGAACTCTAAATCACAGCAAGATATTCCTAGGCTTAGTAGTAGAGATGAAACATTTACCTATAGAGTATGCATCTATAGGATCAACTAATCGACAATAATTTAACAACAAAATAGAGCATACATACATACACCTTGCAAACAATATATTAGACTTTGAAAGTAATGGGATTAAACATGATCAAACTGCTTGCCTTACTGGATATACTCACTATGCTCTGAACGCTCTCGAGATCAACACACTAAATGGCACCTAATGAAAAAGCAAAAAAGAACCGATAAGAAAGCGAGGAATACCGAAAAGACTCCACAGCCAACTTTCTCCAAATGCTCTGAAATTTTTACAGAAGGAAGGGCATGATTTTTAAGGAATTTATCAACAAGAACCAATTAATTTTGATTCTCAATGCAAAAGTTATGGCCAAAACAAATCTGCTCAGCTGGAAAATAAAAGGATGAAAAATTCAAACCGGTTACTGTTCATCCGAATTAAATTCTTTAGCGCAATTTTCCAAAGAGGTGTTGCACCTGGGATTTTTATGGTAAGCAAAGCACCTCATGAGATGAACAACACAATTGAATTCACCTCATTTGGAGCTAGGATGCATTTTCTATGATTTTTTAAAGACTTGCAAAAGAGCACAAATAAAATACAACCACAAGGACATTAAAAATAGTGGTATGCCTAAAACCTATGCTACCATATATTACACTAACAGAGGAAGCTAACAAAATTGGATTCACTCAAAAAGGTTCTATAGAGAATTACTTATGCAATTTACAAGTTAAATGCAATTTTTAGAGCAACATTTAAAGCCTTTTTCTAAACCAATTTACCAATCCATTTTCTGGAGCCGAACCAAGATTCCAACCATTTTTAGATTAAATCCTAGTTCAAACTAGAGCTAAAAAAAATTTGAATCAACTCAAATAGAGCTACAATGAATTAGTTATGCAATTTTGAAGTTTATTACCTTTTTTAGTTCGCAAATAAATCTCTCGGGATATTCTTAAAATCAAATTGACGTGGAAAAACCTGGGCCGTTGATCTTGCATCACACGGCCCAAGACGAACAGGAACGCGTCTTGCGTCTTGCTGAAACCTCGGTCGTGAGGTCGTTGGGATCAAATCAACGCCCAACTTGAATCGGCATCGCCGCGTTTGAATCTCGTGCACCTAACGCCGCGTGAATCGCGTACCGCAGATCTCGAGATGGATGGCTCACAATGGCGAGAATAAACGCCACGCGATCCGAGCTGTCGATCAAAAAGCGGACGGTCGCGCTAAAACACGCAACGCGTTTAAGCCGCGGCCCACCGTTAGTGACTCACTAACTAGATTAGGGCCATCATTAAATATTTAAGCTGATCATTAGCCTTAATGATGTCTCTGATGCTTGTCGGGCCAACAACGCGCCCGAGTGCATTCCACGGCGAATCGCCCGGCGACCGAAACGCAGCGGCGCAAACCAATGGTGGTGCGAGATCCGCAATAGTCTTGCGCACTGCTAGCACCACCTACTACCGGTGAACCGCCTAGAACAACGGCGCGAACTGCGAGGAGCGGCGGTGCCATGCAGCCACGCAGCGACAACGACAATAGAGCTCGCGTAGTTCAAGTAAGCGGTGCTGAGCATCTAGGGACTACTGTGAAGCTACTGAAGGACGCGGAGGGGAGAGAGGGTCGGGAGAGCTCGGCAACGTTGAGCCGCCGTGGCCGAGACGACAACGAGGAGACGACGGCCTGAGCAAAATGAGCATGACTGGGTCATCACATTAGCTTCAATAGGGCTCAAGGATGGTCCATGAGCAAAGAATTGAAGAGAGGAGGAGCTTACCGGCGGCGAGGGTGAAAAGAGCAAACTTCGGCCGAAAAGGGGAAACTCCAAAATTAGTTGCTCCCTGTTGAGGCAAACCAAAATTGGACTAGGGGAAAAGTTCAAGGTGGAGAGGGGCACGAAGTGACGCGAGAGGAATAGCAAATGAACCCCTGGAGTGCCAGCGACGACGAGGGAGCTCCACGGCCGACAATGGTGATTTGGGGATTTAGTGAATTGAGCTCAACTAAGCAACAAGGGTGCTCGGCAAAGCTCAAGGGCGTTGAAAGGAAGGCAAGGGAGAGCTGGAGGGGCTTAAATAGAAGAGAGAGTGAAGGAGGGAGGCGCGCGATGCTCATGAGTGCCCCACGGTCCACCGCGTGTGCAGCCGCTTCGGAGCGGCAGGGAGTAGGAGTGCAGCAAGGCGACTTTGAGGCGAGGCTCGACCGCATTTAATGCTCATGAAGGACCCGTTGGGAGGTGACAAGTATTGCTCCCCCACGTTGCCGGCTAAGCGTGAGCCATGGCAACAGCGTGTGCGGCGAGAGGAAGGAGACGACCCGCGCCCGGCCGGATTTTCATCAACGGCTCGCACGCAGCCGGCGATGCGGCTCAGCGCCAACGTGGACGGTGCGATGGAGATCGGACGGCTCACAGCGAGCGCGCCGAATCGACCGCGTCGGTACAGCTAGTTGGTTCAACCGAGACAGGTGGCTCGAGCCCGAGGAACAGTGGAAACCAGTTTGGGTTTGAATTTGAAAGCTGAGTTTGGAAGAATTTTTAGAGGTAGCAAACTAACTCCAAAAATTCTGAAATGTTGACTGGAGGTTCCTTACTCTAGGATCAACCTTACATAAAATTTTCAGAGATTTTCATGCACTGCATTTTTCTCAAGAAATTCCTCAATGTTTGTTCTAGGGTTTGACCTAAGGTCAAATTGGTTTGACTTGCCTCCAAAAATTATCAAATAATTTCTAAAAATTACGAAATTTTTCAGAGGGGTCACACAGCATCCCTAGACCCAAGGAAAAATATTTCTAAAGGTTGAACACAAGATTCTTGACAAGGTTGAAAAAGGGTTTGATTTTAGTCAGCTGGAGGTTTAGGTCTTTGAATTCCACAATTCCTTTACAAGAATTATAGAAAAGTTCAAAGACTACAAGATGTAAGAAAAGTTTTAATTTCTTCTCATTTTCTTACATTTGAAACACAAACCCTGGTTTAGTTACATTTGAAACACAACCTATATTTGGGATGTTACAAAATCTCCCCACAACAAAAATCTCGTCCCGAGATTTGGCTCACTCGGAAAAGAAAGAGGGGTAGTCCGCATGCAGACGATCTTCCCTTTCCCAAGTAGCTTTATCCTTGGAATGATTTGACCCCGAACTTTAAGGAACTTGATGGAGCGATTTCTCGTTCTTCGTTCGACCTCTTCAAGGATCTGAACAGGTGCTCGCGATAGGTCAAATCTTCTTGCATCAAGAGTTTCCAACGAGCTTCCTCGGTTGGAACGGAGGCACTTCTTTAAGCGGGACACATGGAACACATCATGTACCCCTCAAGTGCGCGAGCAAATCCAACCTATAGGCAACAACTCCTTTCTTCTCGATGATGTGGTGACCCACATACCGAGGAGCTAACTTGCCCTTGATGCCAAACGCTGATGGCCCTTCAAAGGAGAGACTTTGAGATAAACAAAGTCATTAGGCTCAAAACTCAACTCATGACGGCCGGCGATCCGCATAGCTCTTTTGCCTGGGTTGAGCCTCATCTCAATAGTGTCTCAAGGTGGGTCTAATCCACCATCATGTTCTCTAACATGTGTCCATATTATTGGTTTGATATCTCCATATCCATGACCCGTGAAACATAGTCATCAACCAATACATATGCTAGTCTATTCATATGTGTCCTCATATGTTTCCGACCAGGGATCGTATAAGAATAATTATCACAGAAATATAGAGTTTCACAATCAAGTCACATACTTGATAATCAATATTAACAATATTATTCTTGGAACAAGATAACATTTTATCCAACATTATGAACATAAGGAAATATAATCATCTCTGTGATTGCCTCTAGGGCATATTTCCAACAAGATGCCCCCTCCAATCCCACGAGTAATCGACAAGGACTAAGCTCTAGAAAGACTTCGCTGTCAAATGGGAACTAGTTCATCCTCAAACTCGAACAACAAATTAAGCAAGATTGAGTACATTGTGTACTCAGCAAGACTTGTAGTGTATCACAAAATTTATATAAATGCATGATTAATCAAGAGATGAGGCTCTATGCTACAAGTTATTTTGCATTAAGCAAATTTTATTTGCAATATCAATACGTAGTATTTTGCAAATGTAAATGTTAAGAGTAGTTAAATAGATAAAGGACAACAAGTAAGTAATTAAATAAATAACAACTCATAACCCTCCTCTATTGTGAGCAATATTTTATTTTAGTCACACACATGGCACTTTCGGTTCAAATATAAATCAACAACCCTTTCCCTCATTTTTCAACAAAATTGTTTTTATGAAAACCAAGACTATACCCCGCAATATCGCACTTAGCACGCTCATCACCACGAGCACGGCTATTTAAATAGATTTACACTCTATAGAGGCAACAACTTTAACTACAAAGACATAAATTCTTCTAGTTTATTTGGCATCCGTTGATACCACCACTCACTACCTTCGATAAGCAGTCTAGAGTACGTGTCGAAGCCTTTACATCGTCTAGTCCTATCCTTGCACTAGTCTGGTGAATGAACACCCTCACTTCGCCTTGGGTACACACCCGTCAAGTGAGGCATTTACCTGTCGGAAGGCTTTGTGCCCAATGCCTTGGTGAAGGGAGCACCTTCGAACATGCTTACACCAGTCATACTCATACTACTACGGCCTACCAACGTGCAAGGCTAGTTTTCAATGACTTAATTTGCTAAGGGCGTCCCATACCAGTACATATGGTTGCACGCTTACGCTTAGGTCAGATATACCAGTGTTCGGTCCTTAATTGACTCCGGCTAGAATCTCCCCCGGTCTACTTGTGAGATACACCTCTCACACTTCTCAAAACATAATATAACTTGCCCGCATCACAAACTAAGTTTTTATTTTTATTTTATACAAAATAATAGAGGTACACCCTCGGACTTTCTTTACAAAAACTCCCAAACTCATATTTATCATGTCATCCTTTTTACAAATTTTAGTGAGACTATAGCTTGACTAAGCAATTATGCGAGATTCACATTCGAAAATCCAAGTTAACATTATTCATTGTCTAAACCATAACCTAATAGCTACGACAAAGAGGGATATCAACATTTCAAGGAGGATCATTCATCGAGTAGGATTTACAACTACCGTTACCTAAACATAGTAATTTTATATCAACATACGCATGCATAATAGAATTTGGAAAAAGAAGCAAAACAATTAAAATAGAAGGATTAACATGGTCAAAGGAGGTGCTTGCCTTGATCTGGTTGTTACGAATATGAGGATGGGATATCGTCATAAAAATTGTCCAAATAATCGATGTCTAATCAAAAGGGCTAGAAGTAAATTAAATATAGCAAAATAATTTCAACAGCAAAAAAACCAAATATTTTTTCATATTTAGGTAGATCATGATTTTAGTTGAATTTAGAGAAAGGATTCATCTCATTTGGAGTTTTTATGCAAAAGTTATTAAGGTTTCAATTTGTTTTGGTTTGAAAATTCCAGAAAATAGAAAAGGGTGACGTCGAAAGTGTATTTTCTAAAGTTTACGCTTTCCAAAGCAGAGAAAGTGTATTCTTCTCTGAAGTTCTTCTCGAGATTTACACTTTCTAATAGAGAAACCATATTTTCCGAGAACTACTGTGTGCTTTCACATTTTTTTTCAGATTTTATTAACTTAAATGTGGGGCCTACTTGTCGATGACTCATTCTTTTGTTTTATTGATTTAATTTATAAAATGTACATCCCACATGTCATAGACTCGTTAATTATTAACTTGATGATTAAACCTATTTTGATTTTAATCTCATCGGCAATTTGGGGTCCACATAAGTCACCTCTCGGCTTTTAAAAGCGGTTTTTAAAACCGGAAATAGTGAGTGGTCCCACACGTAAGTGACTCATTTACTAAATATATTTTAAATTAGATTTTTTATTACTTTTTCACCGGTCCCACCTGCCATCGACTTAGTGCTTTTGGCACTGGTCATTAAGCGCTTCAACTTTTAAACTGTGGGTCCCCTTTGGCAAAGAGAGAGGAAGGTCGTAGAGCTACGCTGCATGTCAGCGTCATGGCATGAGCTTCGCGGTGTATAGCGCGATGAGCGGCGATGTTGAGTGGCGTAATTAGAAAGAGAGAGTACTGCAGCAAAGCTATTGGTGGTGGCGTGGCGAGGGATAGCCAAAGATTACATGGCGCGAAGAGCGCTAAACGCCTGTTCTGTGATGTCTTTGGCGAAAGGAGGCTTCCTGCCAAAGGAGACACACACCTGGACTCGGTGAGTCCAAGCGGTGCTAACGGGCCAGGCGCTAATACCTAGGGTCACCGGAGGCGCAGCGGCATGCAACCACGGCTGGCGCCATGGGTGGCTACGAGAACATGGCGTAAACTACTCGCTCTCACAAATTGAAGTGCGATGAGGTTCAGAGGCTCACCACGCACACACATTGTGCAAAAGATGAGGTCGCCAGAGGCTCTGGAGCTGTTTGTTTCACTGACGAGCAGCGATGGAAGCAGAGAAGGTCTACAATGACAGACTCACCACAAAGAACGGAGGTGCTACAATAAGCATCACATAAGGTTACTAGAGTGCTAAGGATGGTGTAGATGCAAGAAATTGGACTGAGGCCCTGTTGGGTCACGGGGTAGGCTACGATAGCTACAAACAAAAATTCTACCACGCGAACCAGATGCCAAGCAAGTAGATGATCATGATCGTTACTAACAGACGCCTTGAAGCAAGCGGTAAGAAGGGTTGGAGCAACTCGTCCAACGAAAATGGCGATCAATGTAGTGGTCAGAGTCGATCGTCTCCTCCAAAGAACGCGTCTGCGGTTCCTTGTGAAGATCGCGATCGTCCTCAAAAGCGCAACAATCGTAGTAGCGCCTACACAGTATCCACACGTCCGGGAAGGAACAATAAAATCATGCGGTGTGCGGCCACCAAGTCGCCAACGGTGGAGCTCTCAAGAAGATGGCGGCTAGGGTTTTGGTAGTGTTTTACGCATCCTCCCAAAACCTCATGCACTCTCCTTATATAGTGCTCGTGACGGATCCTATCCAAACACGTTCTTAATCGTATTCAGATCGTTTTGGTTTGTTCCAACTCGTAAGTGTGTGACCAAAGAGGTTCATGTGTAGTTCGGTTGTGACTTAAAACCGCTTCCGATCACGAAAGTCAGTGACTCCTAGCAGAATATATCGATTCCCAAATACACACAATTATATCGGACGAACCTTAATGCAATATGATCTACGACAGAGTCTTCATCACTTCTAACCGTGTCCCATCTCAGATACGACGATTCAGATTGTGGTCACGATTGTATTCAGAACTCCTACGACTGTGTTACACGACCACTCTGTGATTAACTTGACCGATCTAAACTAGCTCAGATTTGCATACTTCCACTGGCATCAGAATCTGCTCGACCGAAGCGACCTACCGTGTATACTCCTTTGCCTCACGATGTTAGTTGAACTCGGGTGAGATGTTGTGTCATCCATGGACATTTCAATACTTTCTCGATCGAAAGTATCGGATAACTACGTGGTCGAACTCTTCGACTACTAGTGGCATGGCCATGCACTTTCTTTATCCGATCACAACGTGGGCCCGTAGAGACATCTCTCCTGTTATGTTAGGAGGGGCAAATCCTATATCCGGCAGTCACATTCCTCTCCATGTTTCAGAGAGCATACCCGAAAGCTACCTTTATAACTACCTGATTCTGATTGTAGCGTTTGGCAACCCCTAATCGTGTTTTACACATGTAGGAAACCATGCCGATCTCAGGTCTAAGGATTATACATCATCATTGCTTGAGACCAACTAATGACACATAGATTCATAACAATCTCAATAGTGCCTCAAGGTGGGTCTTATCCAACATCATGTTCTCTAACATGTGTCCATATTATTGGTTTGATATCTCCATATCCATGACTCGTGAAACATAGTCATCAACCAATACATATGCTAGTCTATTCATATGTGTTCTCATATGTTTACGACCGAGGATCGTATAAGAATAATTATTGCGAAATATAGAGTTTCACAACCAAGTCACATACTTGATAATAAATATTAACAATATTATTCTAGGAACAAGATAACACATTATCCAATGTCATGAACATAATGAAATGTAATCATCTCTATGATTGCCTCTAGGGCATATTTCCATGAGGCTCACTAGATTTCGAGGAAGATCGAAATGGTGGTGGGTAGTGAATGAGGAAGACGAGGGTGATGCTCGAATTCATGGTGAGATTGCCTATATTGAGTGAGGAAAAACATCAATAGGGTATGGAGCAGATGACGCAGATTAGTTTGAGCCCGAACTCACTAGAGCGACGGAACGAGTTGGCGAGCTCAGTGCTTGTATTTGGGCTAAGGACGAAGGTGATTACGCTCGAGGTCATGATCCCCTGGCTACATTAAGCAAAGGAGAGGAGTGAGTGAGGTAAGAGGATCAAGATGACGAGGTGTAAAGTGGTTTAGGAAGCTCACTAGAGCAAGAATGGTGCTGAGGCGCTGCCACCGGTGTCGAGAACGACACGCACATTCATAAAACCAAGGAGCTATGAGGCTCAAGTTAGGCGAAATGGAATGGGGGCGAGCTAAGGAAGAAGGTGACACAGCTAGAGCTTAAATAGCTAGGACAAATACGTGAGAAAAACGGTGAGACGCTGGCAGCAGCGCGAGAAACTTGTGGTCGCCTCTGGGTCTCTCCGCCCGTGCGCGAGGTGGGTGCCATTAAGGGGTAGATGGCATGGGCGAGGCCGGAGAGGCAGAGTAGGTGAGGTGCTAAAGCGTAGGCGGTGAAGGCGTACCACGAGGAAGCGGCGGCGAACGAGCGAGGTGCTCAGTGCGTTAAGCTGGCGTGGGCATGAGGTGGAGGACACCACCTGACGAGTAGGGCCCACCCATCAACGGGGTAGCGAGCGCACACGCTAGCGCTAACAAAAGGATTTGTGTCCGCTCAGTTTCGACCCATGGGTGAGAGGGAGATTTAAAAATAGTTTATGAATTTCTAATTTCTGGTTGAGTGTTTGCTGGATTTTTCATTTACAAAATTATTTGGGAGGGTTTCTGACCCTGTATAATTGTTTATGTAAATTTTTAGGATTTTATGTGCTCTGTGATTTTCCCAAAAATCCTTACATGTTGCTGCTTGTATTAAATTCATTATTTGTTTTATGCAAATATCTCAAAAAACATGCATAAATAATTATATATACAGAATAAGCTCAGAATTACTTTCCTATTTATTTTCACTATGTCTTCCCAAAATAGATTTTTTGGGATGTTACAAATAAAGAATATGCGGTTAAAGGATTTTGATAATCAGTATGAGGAGATCCTTAATGGACTCATGATTCTAATGAGAAGGAATGAAAATCGCAACATATATAAATCTCATACCTTAATATGTCTCAACCAGAAGAAGAGCATTTTATTTGATGGAATAAGTCAAGAAGTGACTTACCAACCAATATCTTGAATCACACCAATGACTATATGATCCCTAGAAGTGGACAAAGACCCATATAGACCCGAGAGAATGAAATAATGAACCATAACACTAGAAGTGTGCGATATAAACACTTATTAGTGCATCTCCACCATGAAGATAGTGGAAGTGGCATTATCCTCTAGTATTATGAAGGTACAAGCATATTGGTGATATGGGCAATTTGATTAATCCCCTAAACACCAAATTTAGACTAGTTATATCTATAGTGGTATAAGCCAATTCTTATAGTTCTGTAGAATAGACTAATTGATTGTAGCTTTGAAAATCCACTCAAAGAAAGTTGCATAGAATTTAGCCCAAATGAAGAGGCTTGATTAATTATATCCAGAAGGTATGTGAATTGAACTAATTTTACCCCCATAGTTCTTTGTAAGGACAAAATATTAGCTTGTGTTGCACAATTAAATAGTGACTATTTGAAAGTTTTAAGCACATTGCTCTTGAATTATTTTATCCTCACAATATTAGGAAGAATAGTGGAATAAATGTGTAATATCCTCGATTATCATTAGAGAGTGCAATTAAATTAGAGAGGGAATTAAAGGAATTAAAAGAGGAAATTCAGAATTGGTGAGAGAATTGGTCTTGGCCTTTGACCCACGCCTTTTGGGCCCAATGGGAGCCGACCATAAGAAGGAGACAGGGAGGCAGTCCCACCAAAGACAAAAAAACTAACCCCATGTGTGCTCAGCAGAGCTCCTGCACCTACCCTTCTTCTTGCGGCCTACTCCTCCCGCCTCCTTATGAGCCGCCTAGTTTCTTCCTTTGCTCAGGTCTCGATGCCAAGCCTGTTGCTACCTTTGCATGCATGCCTTTGCTTAATCGCTTCTTCTTTGCTTCTTCACAATGAATGTCTGATGAATCCCTAGCCTCAAGCGCTCCTAGACTATCCTACATCGATCAGTATCGCTTGCGCTATATGCCCCACCAAATCAGGGGGAGAGGAAGATCAACAAGGGAATAGGAAGATCGGCAAGGACAAGAGAAGAAGAAAGAAGGGAGGAAGATAAGGATTTCGGTATTTCATGTTCGACATCTTGATCTCCAAGGGTGACGATCAAGTTTTCCCTACATTTTGTTTACCTTACCTAGAGATTAAAAATGGGATTAAAGAGGAACTAGCAATTTCTAGTCGAGGAAATCGATTAGTAGATTAGTTTAGTATCTTTGTATTGTTATACTATAAATCCGGGTAATGGTTGTGCGTAATTTGGGAATTTCATCTACTAGAAAGTTGTAGAGGATTTCGATAGATTTTTGTAGAATTTTTATTCATGTCGATCGGATGAGTAGATATTGAGATGTGAATTTTGTAGGCTTGTTGTCTGTTAAGTTTGTCGTGTTTTGGCATCATGCACTAATCTGTAGATTAAAAATACAAGATGGAATAATTTGGGATTTGGATCTACATGAAAAGGATAGGTAACTTTGTAAGGATTCCATAGAGTCCAAGGACATAATTTTTGGACGGGTAAAATAGAAGTTATGATTTTTGAAAGACTGCAGTCTTGAACCGGGTTGCTACTAGATGTAGTCGTGGGAAAACATTAATTTGACTAAGTTAATGGTAGAATGAAAATTTTGGCACAACTATGATATGGTAGATAATTCCCTGTAGTTTCTGAAAAGTTATAGATCATTATATTTGCCTGTGTGTATTAAAAGATATGAAATTATTAAGTCCGCTATCCAGAAGATGATATATCTGTTTTCTGGATTAAAAATGGGGGTTTAGATGATTTAATCTAAACTTTTAATCACCTAAGAATTTGTTGGAAATTTTATTTAGATTCCAGAAATGGTATGGTTTACCATTTTAAAATGTAGGAGTTGAAAGTTATGACCATTTTAGTGCCGGGATAGCAGGGGAGACTGTCTAGCAATGAGGGAAAGTTGTGGTATTGGAGAGCGCGTAGGAGCGTTGTCGAATAAGTGCTGATTTTTATTGTTGTGGCTTGTTTTGAGTTGAGTGTTTACTATAGGCGGAGTGGCTTCGGGATTGGTGACACCTTCAAATTATCCCGGTCATCGCAACTAGAGAGGCAAGTGTATGGTAGAATGATATTTGAATGTCTGGAATTATTATTTGTTTAAATGAATACTTGCTATGATTATTCATGTGAATGGTGCCTATTTCATATTGCTCATATGCTTTCGATAACTTGATGATGATGATTATTAAGAATGATGATTATTTCCATTGCTAATGGTGAAAGACAATAATCATTGCATTGCATAATAAGCATTCATGATGGAAAGATTTGACCCACGGGAGTGGAATGAGGTCCCTATATTTAAAATATGTCAATGAGGTTCCCATATGAAAAAGATGGGTAATTGGTCCCCATATTAAAGAGATATACTGGTATAAGCAAAGAGATGCGTTGAGTCATGAGCATGAGATTGCATAGCATTCATGAAAAGAGAAAAGTGGAAGAGATAATGAGATAAACGGAAATGAATTGCTATTAAGATGATGCCTTGATTATTAATTTGCTTTGTACTTGCTGAGTCGTGGGCTCACGCTTGCTTATTTGTTATTTTAGGTGAACGTTGAAAGCGACATGCATTGGGTGGAGGTAGAACATAGAACAATTGCTCTTTTGTAGCTCTTGACTCTACCTAGCATTTCATCACTTTTGGTCATGAGCAATTTAGCATTTTATATTGTAATAATTGGTCAATTGGTGGATTCCTTTAGTTCCTTTTGGTTCGTATTACTATTAGTTGATGCGTTTCCTGGATTAAACTTATTTAGGACGCTTTTGGTAATTATTTGGTCCAATTTAAATTCAATTTATGGTACAACATGTTGCTGAAATTTATGTTTAACATTTTGTTGAATGTTATTCTTGAGGTCTAGATGTTGGTAATACTTGATTATTGGTTAAGATTGGTAGTGATAGTAGTTGTAAGTGACATCTTAGGCTTTGGTTAAGCCAGGGTGTTACAAAATGTCTAGAAGACTAAACATAGTGATAATCTAGTAGATTTACTCACAATACCATCACCTATGAAAAATGTGATTATGACATTGGAGCAGGAAGACTCCAATGGGTGTTGTCTTGAGGGGGAACATATATGCTAAACTTTGATCGTCGTATTTTAGATTATGAAAGTATTAACTTTGATTTACCTAGAAGGAATCAATTTGATTATCACCACCTGAAGCTACCTTGAAGATTTTACCACTTAGAAAGGTGCATACTTCAGGGGGAGAAAATCCCTAAACTATAGCCCATATATATCTTTGATATTGAAGCTAAAATATTATGTAGGGAGGATAATAATCTAGGAGATGATATGATCAAGAAGATCAACTGTTATACTCTTTTCCCCTTAGTGAGTTTTTTCTAGAAGGTTTCTCACATGAATGTTTTTAATAAGGCAACAAGTGCAATACAACTTGTGTATGCGATGCACTCTTTTCTCCTATCTTTTTCCCTACTTGTTTTTTTGGAGTTTTTCACGAGGCATGTGCATATCGTGGTATTCGCCCAAGGGGAGTGCTACGAAACCGATCCCCTCTAAGGGGTGCGGTAGCCTTGTGAGCCTGATGGTTTCTTGTCTTCCAAGAAGATGGGGGCGCATACCAAATTCCTTGCAAGACTCCTAGTATATAAATGTAGGAGAGAGCTCATCTATTATGTACACAGAAAAATACTGGAAGAAAGAAGATCATCGGATTGCTATCTCTCATATCTTGTGTCTTTTGTTCATCTAATTTTGCTCTTGCTAATTGTTGTGATTGATCTTGTTTTAGTTGTGATTATTGGTTGTATGGATCGCTCAACTACACGAGTTATTTAAAGAAAAAATCTATGGCTTTCCCGCTTCAGCCATTCAGCGTCCCGGTCGTATGTCACTTTGTGGTTTTCCTGCCTTTTGGTGCGTATATTGTGGCTTCCTAGAAAGATATTTTTCCAATTTTCGGAAATAAATTGGTGGCTTCTGGACAAAGTAAAAAATCTCAAATATCCTAAAGTTGTATATTTCTATTTGTATTTTTAAACTTCCAACTCATAAATTTAAAATTTTCTACTAAGAATTTCCAACTTTCTACACGAGAATTCGAACTTTCAACTCGGATTTCTGAACATTTATATTGAAATTTCTAAAGTTTTAACTCGGAGTTTCAAACTCTTGACTCAAGAAATATTGGACCTTCAACTTTGATTTCTAAACTTATAACTCAAAAATTTGAAGTTTCAACTCAAACCACACGAGCAAGAAGTCGTTAACCCTTGGACTATGTGGGCCCCATTACTTGCTGATCCATGCCTTGGCTCAGTTGTTTTTGATAGAAATTGATGAACCCGAAGGTCCTTGTTTTGGCCCGATCTTTCGATGAGACGATAAGTTCGGTAGTAGTCGCCAACTCTCACGATCTCGGCTACAAACACGCAAGGCTCAAAACCATGCAATCGCCGAATCGTCGACAAGTCGTTATCAACCGTGCATGAATACCCGGATAACCTGACCACGAAGGTCGATTCCTGCATACACCGAAGAAGCACGCAAGAACAAGATAAAGCAATCTGAAATTGCAAATAGGAATTGAAATATTGAATTGAGTTGGGATTCTGAATAAGGATCTTAATTGGGTGGTCTAGCCACACACGTAAAAGATACAAGTTTCAACGAAGGCAAACTAAACATAAACAAAATCCAAGGAAAACTAAAAGTGCGGCCTCCTTATATACGGGAGGGAGGCGCAAATATCTAAGAGCTAATAGGCGGTATTATTTACAAACACCGCTCACGTGAATGCTGCATCGTGAATAGTGCGGTTGCCCGAGGTGGAGGCGCCCAGAGGTGGTCGGCCCAAATAGGCCAAGGAGGTGGCCGGTCCAGATAACCTAGAGTGGTGGCTGCCCTTTGGGCCAAATAATTGATACAAATACAAGGCCCTTGGCCCAATGTGAAGTGGTGCAGCACCAGGTATAAGTGAAGTAAATCCGTCGAAGACGTTGGAGTAGCGTTTTGACGCAATTAATCGATGGCAATAGAGTAGCCTGGTTGGAGGTGGGGTAGCGGTCGTATCCGGCAGGTTGATGTCCTCATTATCCTCCCCTTCTTGCATTTGAGTCATCCTCGACTCATGCTCATCCTCCTCCTGCGGCAAGAAAAGCTTTAAAACTTGTAGCAATGCATTCTCATCTTTCTGCAAAATGTTAGCAATAGCAGGTGGCAAAGAAATAGAGAAAGCTTTGGAAATCAAAGGTGATTGTGCATGCATCAAATCAGCAAAGGTATATTTTCTCATAGCATTCAATTTGCAACTCAATTTACAAGTATAAGTGAAGTATATAGTAGAGTTATTTATTGCTCTGTGAATGGGCAGCACAGTAATTGAATTCAAAGTGCACAAGTCATTCATATAATCAGCTTTCAATTGAGCAATAGCAAATTCATCTAGTAAGGGTGAAAAGATTTGTAAGTTCTTCCATAATTCAACATTTTTATTCAGAATGTCCATACTAAATGGTGCAATAAAAGGTGAACACATAGGCATTGGATGAGCACTATTTTATTTTCCTCTCATATTGAACAAGATTCAGCACACAAGAATTGTTGTCTAAAAACAAAGAAGCTTCAATTCATCCATGTGATCACAAGTTATGCATATTCGATAAACCAGAAATTGATTGTCTATACCATAGTCTCCAATTAATTTAAAATAGTAGGTGTAGGTGCTAGAAAGAGAATTTAGAGATGAAAGTTCAGAAACTTTCTCCATAGCACATTCAAACTAACAGGCTCATTAAGCATGATATAGTACAAAGCATCAGCAGGGGATATTCTATCAAGTACTTCTTTATGTGTAATTAATTCAACATGTACAAAATTATGAGATTTCAGATCAGCACGTGGTTCATTCAAGTCAACATAAGGAAAATTAAAAGATTGCACTACAGTAGGTATATACTCACAAGGTTGCTCTATGTCTTGCTATAGCACCAAATCAGTACCTTTGTCATTGTCTTATAGGCTTGACTCAGATGATGTTGGTATTGGTGACGGGAGTAGTCACAAGCTTTCCTTTTTTTTCTTGCTCTAGATCAATTGCCAATGAGCGAGCCGATGACGCCAGTGAAGGAGATAGAGTGTCGCTCAAAGCAGAGGGGCGGCAATCATGGTAGATGCAGCAGTAGAAAAAGCAACCGAAGATGATCTGGATGCAGAGGTGTGTACCATGCACTTGTTTGTTTCTTGTACAGGTGAAGGTGTAGTGAAAGTCGATGAAAGTGCACGACTAGTCTTGGATTGTCATCCATGTACTTCTTTTTCAACATTGCAAGCAAGACGTAATAAGCGAAAGTGATGTTGGAGGTTTATAAACAAGTTTATCCCGAATGTGACCGCTTAATCCTCCTAAAAATCTAGTCATTTTAGCATCTTTAGTTTCTTCTAAGCCACAACGAGACCGTAGTTTGTAATTCTTGATAGTACTCTTCTACGTTTGTTACTACCTTGGCGAACGTTGTAATTTATTCAAACAAATCACGAGAATAATATGAACGCACAAATCTAGCTCTCATAGCTCTCTTCATAGCATCCCAAGTTCTAGGTATGTTCGATTAGTACGCATAAAGATTCACTCCACCAAATAGATGCAAAATCATAAACGCATGTAACAACCCTAACTTTTAGATGATCAGAAATTCATGGCATGCAAATAATTGTTGCACAGCTAATTCCCATGTGAGATATGCATCAGGATCATAATTCCCAGCAAAAGAAGGCACAATGATTTTAATTTTACGAGACGTACTATCACGATCATATACCTCCCGTGGTGGAGAAACTTGTCTCAAGCGTGCATCTTCCTCGTTCACTTTCTTGCACTCCCGTTCAATGGCTCGAAGAATATGTGGATCTATCTTGCAATCATCCCGTGAACCTGCCATAGTTAGCAGAAAACAAGGAAACAAATCATAAGTATATGTCCCTATCAACTACTAGGTTCTGGAGGCTCAACCAAGTCACTCACACTCAAGCTTATACCCAGTTCTTACAAGTTCTTACCAATGCAGCAAGGAAGTGGTACAATCGGTGGTCGGTTCGTGATACTCTCACTTCATGATTAGCCCAACGATTGCGAGGAACAGACATGCCGAGTTAGTAGGAAGTGGAGCTCAAAGGCTTCAATATGGTAGCAAGGATCAGCAATAATCAAATCAGTTAATGCAAGTGGAAAGATTGTTCAAAGTACTGCCAAAGGTTTGATCCTAGCCTAATCAAAGCTAGCTAATCAAAGCCCTATGCAGAGAAGTGTATATACTACACGCGTAACGATAAATGTGACTTGGTGTAAGCAATGGAGAACCACACAACAAGTGCTAGGAGAGACGCTAGCCACCTACTCAAACTTTTGTGAATTGCCAATTGTCTCATCACTCAAGATCATGAGCATCCACATGACATCCACAATGGGTTTTCAA